>CAUYQG010163635.1:0-14640 GCA_963574415.1 Tarsius wallacei
AATGGTGGTGGGTATCTATCTGAGGATGGGGAGACACCTCTTATCAACAAGGGTACCTGAACGAAATATTTTTGTATGCCTAACCCCTAACTGTACCCCACAATAACATAATAAAATAAAATAATAAAAAAAAAAAAAAAAGAAGATATACAGGCAGCCTACAGACACATGGAAAAGTGTTCAGCTTCACTCATCATCAAAGAAATGCAAATCAAAATCACATTTAGATACCCCGAACCCCAGTAAGAATAGCCATCATGAATAAAATAAACAACAACAGATGCTAGTGAGGATGCGGAGATAAAGGAACATTTCTACACTGCTGGTGGTAATGCAAACTACTGCAACCTCTCTGGAAATTAGTCTGATGATTTCTGAAAGAACTAAAAATTGACCTTCCATATGACCCAGCAGTTCTTCTATTGGGAATATATTCAGAGGAACTCAAATCATTCTACAAAAAAGATACCTGCACATGAATGTTTATGGCAGCTCTATATCTACAATAGCAAAAACATGGAACCAACCATGCTGGCCATTGAAGCTGGACCCAATAAAAAAATGTGGTATGTATACACAATAGAATATTATGCAGCAACTAAGAAGGACAAACATATGAACTTCGCAGCAACTTGGATGGATTTAGAGTCGATCATACTCAGTAATCTATCGCAGAAACAAAGAACAGTACCATATGTTTTCACCTATAAGCGGACCTTGAACAATTAAGGGATTGGCAGTATTGGGAAACTGCCAGGGTAGTGGGGATGGGATTGGCAGTGGAGCGAAACTGCTAGGGGAGGAATGGGCATACCTCATCAACAAGCATACCTGCATAATCAGCGTTTGTATACCTAACCCTGAAATGTATTCCACATCTTTAAAACAAAATTTAAAAAAATTAAAAAACACTTTTGGTATGCTGCATTTTTACTTTTTATTTATCTCACAGTATTATCTAATTTTTTCTTTAATTTTTTTGGTTTATTGATTACTTAATAATGTTTCCTTTAATTTCCACTTATCTATGAGCTTCTCAAATTTCTGTTATTAATTTCTAATTTCATCCCATTGTCAACAGAGAACTTACTTTGAATGGTTTAAATTCTGTTACACCAATTGGCATCTTCATTTACAGACCTGTCATATTTCCTGTGCTGGAATATATTCCTAGTGCACTTGAGAAGAATGTATTTTTTGTTGTTGTCTGGTGAAGTGATCTATGGTTGTCTGTTAATTCTACTTTATTGATAGTCTAGTTCCTCCTATGTCTTTATTGATCTTCTGCCTAGTTTCTGTATCCATTATTGAAACAGAGATATTGAAGTCTCCAGCTCTTTGTTGAATTGTTTATTTCTTCTTTAAATTCAGTCAGTTTTGGCTCATACCTTTGGGGGCTCCACAGGTAGGGGCATATATGTTTATAATTGTCACAACTTCCAGATTGATCAGTTTTTTTAACTTTAAAAAGTTTTCCTCTTTGTGAAAAACATTTTCATTTTAAAGTTCATTTTGCAACTTCATGAGACCCCGTTTCTACAATAAATCACAAAAACTAGCCGAGCATGGTGGCATGTATCTGCAGTTCCAGCTACTTGGAAAGCTGAGACAGAAGTATTGCGTAAGCCCAGCAGTTTGAGGCTGTGGTGACCTGAGCGACAAGAGTGAGACTAGGTGACAAGAGCAACAAGAGTGAGATTCCAACTAAAAAATAAATAAATAAATGGATGAATAAATAAATAAAATTTATTTTCTTGTAGTATAGCCACTCCAATTCTCTTATCATTGCCATTTGTCTTCTTGTTTTAATTTTTGTTTATTTTTTCTTTCTCTCTTTTTTTTATTTTAAAGATGTGAGGTGCAATTCAGGGTTAGGTATACAAATATTCATTATGCAGGTACACTTGTTGATGAGGTGTGGCCCTCCTTCCCTTGGCAGTTTCCCTTAACTGCCAGTCCCACCTCCCCTTCCCCTGGTAGTTTCCCACTACTGCCAATCCCTTTTTCACAGCATTATGATAATTGTTCAAGGTCCACTTATGAGTGAGAACATATGGTACTCTGCTCTTTGTTTCTGTGATAGACCACTGAGCATGTCTCTATTTTCTGTCTTTTAACTTTTAACCAATTTTGACTTTGAATCTGAAGTGTGCCTCATATAGAAGGATTGTAATAAATATTTTAATCTCATATGACAATCTCTGTAGTTTTAATTGATTTAAACCCTTCACATTTTATGTAACTCTTAATATGTTGGATTTACATCTGTCACTTTAATTCTTGTGTATTGCATCTCATGTTCATGTAGGAGTGTATCGGTTAATTTACAGATATTTATGAGTTTCTCAGATTTTTAATATTTTCCAATTTTATTTTTGTCATTGATTTTGAGTGTTCAGATAACAGAATTTAATGTAGCTGAGCTTTCCTTTTTGCCATACGTAATTGTGAAATCATGTTTGCTAGTTTTAAGTTGTGATGTTTACAGCTCTGATACTCAATAATAGATATATTTATTAGCCATACTTAATTACAAGGACTTCTTATTGAATCTTTAAAAGAAATATTAATAAATAAAGAAAACAAAAATGATGACTAACAAGAAAGATAATGTAAAAAATAAAAAATTTATAGAAACCAGTAAGACACAATTAAATGGAGGCTACTGGGTGTAAAAAAGCAATGAACTGCAAAGGTAAATGTTCACACACACATACACAATCAACATTAATCACCAGTTCTAACATATGTAAAAATAATAAGTACAATTTCACTAAAAAACAAGGTTGTAACTTTGATAAGTTGAATTACTGACAAACTTTTCACTAAAATAAATCTATATTTATATCCCTACATTTTATCTTTAAAAAACCCATTCCATATAGTTTATCCTGATCTAAAAACTAAGAAATATGTCTACTCTTCTGGGATTTCAGAGTAAATTAAACTAATTCTCATGGCATTGGTTTTACTTTTTAAATTCTTATATCTATAAAGGAAATTGAATTATTTCTACTAAAAGTTCAAGTCATAAAAAACTAGAAACTTAGTGTTTTTAGTCCTTGCTTTTTTTTTTTTTTAATAGTTTTTCATTTTCCCTGAAGGAAGCATCATATTACAAAATACAATACTGTTTTTTCTTTTCAATATAAATTGTGTCTCCAGAGGCTTATGAGCTATTTTAGAAACTGTTAATAAATGCCATATTCACTTCCCTAATTTATTTTGTATCAATAATAAATACATAGATATAATTGACGATAGGATGTGTTATTTCAAGTGGAAGGTCAAAGACGAGATTGTCATTTGTTTAATCATTAAGCACATAAACATCAAATAAATACAAGATTCTTCTCACTGACTTTTACTCGGTCTGCCTTGGTTGAAGGACAGTGAGTAGTACATCTTGCTAGTACACTTGGTTTTAGGGCTTTGAGTTTCTCCCTCTCTCTTTTTCTTTTGAATAAATCTGAATGCAGAGAATATGTGCATTGTTGTGTTCTAATCTTCACGGTAAAGGCAATTTTTTTTTTTTTTTACCAAGTGAAGTCCAAGGTATTCCAGTGTGACCTACCATTGGGTGTGTAAGTGTGTCTTTTGAGGGGGTTTCACATTAGAGATTTCATTCTTGTCCCAAATCTAAGTTTTATTCTTCCACAACTTGGAATAAAATTGATTTTTGGCTCCCAATACCTGACTCTTTTGGTTGTCCCCCAATTGATTCTGAACTGGGTTGGGAGAAGAATTTTATTTTATTAGAAGTATTTGTACACCATCATCTGTTAATTGATTGGGACTCTTCAGAATAGTGTGAATAAATTGAAGATACAAATGTAATTTAAAAGTAAGTCCCTGGAATAGCCAAAGGGTCACTTTGTTGCTGCAGTACTAAAACGAAATGACATTGATTTGCTTTGAATGGGGTTTAATTTGATTGTTTGCATGTTTTGTTTTTGTTTTGTTTTGTTTTGTTTTCACTACAGTGTACAGCACAGTAGTTTTCCTTTACCTGCACTTTAGCTTTCTGTGGTTTCAGTTTTCCATGATCAAGTGTGAAATGGAAAATTTCAGAAGTAAACAATTTGTAACTCTATAATTGTATGTAATTCTTGGTATCATGGGAATAAATCTTGTTTCATTTCAGAGTGTGAATCTTCCCTTTGTCCAGTGTATCTATGTTGTATACTCACTTAGTAGCCTCTAGTTTATCAGATCGACTGTCACTTTACTGCAGTGCTTGTGTTTGAGTAATGCTTATTTTACTGAATAATAGTTCAAAAATGCGACAGTAGTAATGTTGGTATGTTATAGTTGTTCTGTTGTATTATTAATTATTGAGGTTAATCACTTATTGTGCTAATGTGTAAATTAAACTTTCTCATAGCTATGTATTTCTAATTTTTAAAATCTGCAGTTCCAGATACCCACTAGGGGTCTTGGAATGTATTCCCTGCAAATTTTGATTTTGATATTGCCTCCTGCTTCTATGTAGCCTAAGTGAGATGTGTTAGCCTGTGTAAGCCTTGTGGGATTATGACCTAATAATAACCACAGTGTTTTATGTCTCTATCCGTGATTAAATATCTATGTGTGTGTGTGTCCCATATACATAAATATGTAAGTATATACGGGAGCCATACTATGTTCTCAGAATAGAAACAACCAAACAGGCTTTTATAACAAACCCTCTCTTGTGATAATTAATATACTCCCTTAATAACTCACTAATCCATAATCCCATTAACTCATTGAACCATGAATGGATTACTCCATTCATGTGAGTAGTGTCCTCATAACCCCACTAACTTTAGGTGATCCCACCTCTTAATACAATCACACTGAAGATTAAATTTCAGCATGAGTTTCAGAAGGGACAAGGTTTCAAATCATGGCAAGGAGTGATTAATCTGATCTGTGATTTTTTTAAATAAAAAAATAATATAATCAGCAATTGTGTATCCCCAACTTAGAATTTTCTTTTCTCCCAAAATATTCTCCAGGTATTCTTCAATCTGACACTCTTCCTCTTAAAGAGAGAATAGTGACTGTTCAGTACTACCCGACATAGATTGAATATAATGTTAGAATCCTCTATTATAAAAACATCTAAATTTTCCTAGAATCTACTCTATCAGTGATAAAATTGTTATGCTTATATTTATATTTCAGACTCTTATGCTTCTTTTTTTATATTTTAGGATTGAAAGAAAGAGACAGATTTTCTGAAATAAATACACACAATGAAAGTGTAAATATTTTATCTTTTTTTGGTTAGGCTTCAATTGTCTGAAGGTTTTCTTTCTAAATGGTTTGCAACTTTCAGCAAGTTATGCTAATATTTAAATACTATCAACATAAATATGCTAGAAGTTGACAGATTATATTTAATGGTAACACAAAGTTTAGTGGAAATTTTTATAGACAAATTTGGATTTTGTTCACTCATTAATTAATGGATACAACTGACTTGAGATATTTTCTACTAATTTTTGTACTTGTAAAATTAGTATGTGTTAGTAGTTAAGTAACTCATGCAATATTGTGTTGGTCAGATTTTTTTAAATTTTTTTATTTATATTTTCATTCATAATGTACTCCCCAATTTTTTTTAAGACATTACTGCCTATGTGCTACCAGAGATACCTTATGTCTCTATCCTATACCAAGTGACAAATACCACTACCTTGCACTCAGGATTTTAGATAATGTATATGAAACATTTTATGTATTTTAAGATCAATAGACAGTTATTATTAGTGTCTATTCTTACCATTATTTCCTTGTTGCCTTTGAAGAAATCAAATATATAATGAATTAAAATACAAATACATAACAGAATTAACCTGTGGTCCTTAACTAATAATATCCCATATTAATTTGCATAATATTTGAAAAGGAAGCACTGAAATTAATCACTTCAGGGATGGTAGCAACAACACAAATGTAGGGCCTTTAATGTGTCTTCTTTTACACATGAAAGCATGGAACAAAAGTCATTCTACCAAAAAGGTACCTGCACACACATGTTTGTAGCGGCACGAGTCACAATAGCAAAAACATGGAACCAACCATATTGCCCATTGAAGCTGCACTGGCTAAAAAAATGTCATACATATACACAATGGAATATTCTGCAGTCATAAAGAAGAACAAACACGTGGATTTTGCAGCAACTTGGATGGATTTAGAGTCTATCATACTCAGTGGTCTATCACAGAAACAAAGTACAGAGTACCATATATTGTCACTCATAAGTGGACCTTGAACAATTATCATAATACTATAAGAAAGGGTTTGGCTGTAGTGGGAAACTGCCGGGGGGAGGTGGGATTGGGAGTTGAGGGAAACTGCCAGAAGAGGGAGGGACACACCTCATCAACAAGGGAACCTGTATAATGAACATTTGTATACCTAACCCTGAATTGTACCCCACATCTTTAAAATAAAGAAAAAAAATTTTTTTTAAAGAAAGCACATAAGTAACAACTATCTTTCTCATTATCTTATAGATATAACCCTTAAATTTAGTTTATTTTACACATTTTAAATATTTAATTTCTTTTTGCTTTTTTTCTTTTTTAGATATGCCATAAGCATAACAGACCGATGATGTAAGGAAGGTAATGTAGTAGAAAAAGAGTTAAATTTTTGCATTTAAGTTTATATTTAGAATAAATAAAATGCTTTCCATTTATTACCTTTATGACATAGCAAGCCATATCTATGTTCTGAAGATAATAGCTAATAGTTGTCTTTGTGATTTTCACACACACAAAAGATAAGCAGTATATGTTTCTGTCAAGTAGTATTAATCACTTTTTGATAAGCAATCTTTCTAAATATTTTAAGTTAATTTACTAGAACTGTAATACCAGTACTGATAAAATTAGTATGTGTTAGTAGTTAAGTAATTCATGCAATATTGTGTTGGTCAGATTTTAAAAATTTTTTTATTTATATTTTTATTCATAATGTACTCCCCAATTTTTTTAAGACATTACTGCCTTCTAACATACTGAGAAATTGTGTTGCTTAAAATTATATAATATCAGAAAGATTGATTTTGAAAGGATATATGTAAGGATGAGCTATTCCACTCTTTTGTGGAGGACCTAAGTCATTTCAAAAAGAAGAAGCTGCCTTGATTTACAGCCTAAGAACAATAGATTGTAAAACCCTTCAGGTAAGGACTTTCTGTACTCAGAATCCCAAATCAATTTTCACATTGTATTTTCCAAGGAAATGGTATTTCAGTTGACTTTCCAGCAGAGACCTGATGTTGATTCCCACATTTATTCATAACCCTGCTTTTCTTTGAGCCATATAAAAGCAGTGCTCCATTTTTCCCTAAAGCCATCCTTTCCCCAAATACTGTAATTCATCTTTTCTTTGTTGAGTTGTTCCATGGCTGCTCTGGCAGGCAGTTTCCCAGTAATAAAAAAGTAAAGTTTTATGCTTTGTTTTGTTTTTTTGACTCGGATTTGGCTAGGAAAATTTATTTGTCAAAATTTTAAGATAAATGTGAATGAGCAGAGAACTCTTGCTGAAAACACAATAGTAAATAAAAAGGATGTACTGCTTTCCTCATAATACTTATTTGTAATGAGGAATACTGTCAGTAACAAAAATGCATAATTATTATAATTTAAATGATGATTATTTATAATAAGGTAAACAAGACAATTGGAAAGAGTGGTTGAAGGGAAAAATAAATATATATTAGTTGGAAATTCCTCCCTCAGGAAGGAATATACCAAATTAGTACTAAACGATGACAAGGGTCACATATTGGGTTATTTTACAGAAAGGCATTCCCAGAGACAGAGATCATAGAATGTGAACAAGATTTGCAGATATGGGTTAGAAAAGCTAAGCTAGAAACAAATTATGTAAAAGTTATGAGATAAGCTTTATTTCATTTTAGATCTAGTGAGAAGTTTTGAGAAGAGTGAGAAATGAACTTTATGGGAAAAAGAAAGAAAAAGTCCAGTTTTGAAACTGTTGGAGAGGTACAAGCAAAAGGTAAAACTAGAGATATATTGAAATAAAAGGTTCAAAACTATCACCAAGATTTTAGGTCTCAGCTATTGGGAGCATGCTGGTGACATTATTTGAAAATACGAGAGAAAAAAAGAGAAGGTGAATTTCATTGGGATTGTTTTTCTGTGGTAAACAACTTAAAAGACAAAGTGTATTAAATAATTACTTTTGTAGTTTGGACAACAGGCAACACAAGATTATGGTCACTGAAAGAAGGAAGAGAGATGAGGTGAATCCAATAATTGCTTCAATATAGTGCCTGAAGGCAGTTTTCAGGCCAAAGTAGGCAGAAAACCAAATAAAAACTAACATATCACTGAGTTGAGAAAAAAGTTTATACTCACGGAAGGTAAGGTCACTAGAAATTGGACTGCAGAGATCCAGGGAGGAAAACTTGGATTTGGGGATAAAACTTCTTGATTCCTTCCTATGGAAAGAACTACTTAAAAGCAGTAGGCTAAGCAATGATCAGAATTTATCCAAGGCTTTGAATAGTTATGTTTACAATAGGCAGAAGAGACATCATAATACATGCAGGTAGAAACTTTAAAATGGCTTACATTAAAACAAAGCTGAATTAACTTAAAAATAAAAGCTGTTCTGAATTTGCCAAAATGAAGCTTAAAAGTAAGTGACAACATTTTGAAAACTATTGGGCAAAGGAAATACAACACAATTTGGACAACTAAAACATATTCAGCACTCCCAAAACACAAAGTTTAAAATATTTATTACCCAGTCAAAATTTATTCAGCATGCCAAGAAGAATAAATGAGATTAACAATGAAGAGAATGAAAATTACTTTTAAAAATTGACAGAAATGATAAACACTGTAAAATTAGAGCAGAAAGTAAATAATAAAAACAAATAATGATCTTTTAAATGTATTCAAAGATGCAAAGAAAATGATAAATGCAGTAATAAATAATTGAAGATATGAAAATTAGCTAAATAGAAGTTCCAGAGATTAGCAATGCAATATCTGAAGTAAAAAAGAAAATAAGAAAATACAACCAATGAACTGAACTAATGGGATAAAAGTAGATTAAATTTTATGGGAAAAAAAGACCAAAATGAAGTAATATTAGAAAAAAAGAGTAAAAACAATAATAATAATAACAAAAACTTAAGGGACTCTGAGAGGAGAGAAGGAGAGAGAGAGAAAACCAGAAAATATTTGAAGAGATAGTGAGTGCAAGGAAATTCCAAATTTAATAAAATGTATCAAGCCAAAGTTCAAGAAACTCAATGAAGCCCAAACAAAAGAAACATGAAGAAAATCCTACCGAGGTACATCACAATCAAGTTACTAATATCAGGTCATAAAAATAAACTCATAAAGTCAACCAGAAAAAGAATATCACATTACAGAGAAAAAGCAAGGATAATAATAACTGTAACTGAGTCCAAAATTGTTCTGTTCACACATAACAGCCACTCTCATCACTTTTGCTCAACATAGTACTGAAAGTTCTAATCAGATCAGTCAGGCAAAAAACCACCAGATAAATGAGTACATATTATTTAAATCAAAAGGAAGAAAAATGCTGTCTCTTTTTACTGATGACAAAATTTTATACATAAAGAACTTTAAGGACTCCACCACTAATCTGTTAAAACTAATAAATTCAGTAAGTTGCAGGATAAAAAAAATCACATAAATTCATAGCATTTCTCTACACTAAGACTGATCAAAACATTAAGAAAATAATCTCACATTAATATAAAAATAATTTTTGAAACTTGTGAATAAATTTGCTCAAGGTGGTGAACATTATTAATCACTGATGAAAACAACTGAAGAAGACACAAATAAATGGAATGATAGCTTGTGTTCATATATTAAAATAATTTTTATTGTCAACATACCTAAAAAAAAATCTACAAATTCAATCCCATTCCTACCAAAATTCCAATTTTAATAAGTATAGAAACTCTTCAAAAATTAATATTAACTACAAAAGACCCCAAATGCCCAAAGAAATATTGAGAAAACCAAAGTTGGAGATAACTTACCATCTCATTTCAGACTATATTACAAAACCAGCATAATTAAAACAATACAGTAATACTACAAAAATATGCACGTGAAACAGAATAGAGAGAGTAGACATAATCCCACATACACAAATTCAGAAAATCTTAACAAGAAAGTCAAAGATATATAATAAAAAATAAATAGTATCTTCAAAAAATGGTATTGGGAAAACTAGATAATCATATGCAAAATAATAAAATGAGATCCTTATTTTATACTATGCACAAAAATTAATTCGAAATGAATCAAAGACTTAAAACTTAAAACTTTTAGATGAAAACATAGAAAAAAGATATCTTGACGTTTGTTTTGACAGTGATTTATATATATATATGACTCCAAAAGAACAGAAAATATAAGCAAAAATTAACAAGTGTGAGTACATCAACCTAAAAACCTCAGCTCAGCAAAAAGAAAGAAAGAAAGAAAGAAATCAACAAAATGAGAAGGCTAAAATTCAGAATTGAAGAAGATATTTGTAAACTACATAATCTGATAAGGTATTAACATCAAAATACATAAAAGACTTATATAACTATATAGCTAAGAAAACAAAGTATCAGATTTTAAAATGGACAAAAGACCTGGTTAGACATTTTTTTTTTCTAAGAAGACAGAAATGGCCAACACGTATTTGAAAAGGTTTTCAACATTATTAATAATCAGGAAAATGCAAATTACAGCCACATTGAGGTATCATCTTACATTTGTTAGGATGACTATTAAAGAAATAAGACACAAGTATTGACAATGATGTGAAGAAAAGAAAAGGGGACTCTTGTATACTGTTGATGGGAATGTACATTGTATAGCCATTGTTAAAAACAGTGTGGAAGTTCCTTCAAAAATTAAAAATAGAACTACCTTATAATCCAACAATTTGACTTATGGGCGTGTGTACAAATGAAATCACTGTAATGACTATGCCTTGTATATCTACACTCATGTTCATTGCAACATTCTTCACAACAGGCAAGCAAGGAAAACAACATAAGTATTTTCACTGACGTTGAATTGATAAGGAAAATTTGGTATATACAATGGTTATGGATCATATATTCATATATACAACAAAATATTATTCATCCTTAAAAATAAGAAAATGGTGCCATTTGAGACAACATAAATGAAACTGGAGAACATTATGCTACGTATCATGAGCTAGATGAGTACTTTTAATTTAAATACTTTTTAAAAATCTCATTTATATATGGAATCTGAAAAAATTGAACTCACAATAGATATAATAAAGGTAGATTCTGAAAGCTGGAGTTGGGGGAGATGGGGATATGTTGGTCAAAGTGTACAAATTGTCAGTTATAAGGTGAGTAAGTTCTGAGGATCAAGTGTACAGCATGGTAACTATAGTTAACAATTCTCTATGGTCATTTACCTCATTTTATTGTACTTCTCAGATATTGTATTTTTTACAAAGTGAAGGTTTTTGGCAATCTCACATCGAATAAGTCTGTTGATGTCACTTTTCCCTGATCTTTCATATCAATACTATAATTTTTGAGGGATGCCATGAACTGCACTCATTTTAGACAATGACTTAATTAGTAAATGTCAACTCTGACTGCTCCATTGACTAGACGTACCTCCATCTCTTTCCCCCTCCTTAGGCCTCCCTTTTCTCTGAGACACAACAATTTTGAAATTAGACAAATTAATAGTTAACCCTATACTCTGCTCTAAATGTTCACGGGAAAGGAAGAATTGTGCATCTCTTACTTAATATCAAATTCTAGAAATGATTAAACTTAGTGAAGGAGGAATGTCAAAAACTGAGACAGGCTGAAGGTGCGGCCTCTAGCATCAAACAGCCAAATTGTAAATGCCAATAAAAAGTTCTTGAAACAAATTAAAATACACAAACAGTAAGAAAGTTAAAAACTAAACGATGATATGGGAAAAAAAATTATTAGTCTGGATTCAAGATCAAACTAACCACAAAATTTCCTTAAGTCAAAGCCTAAGCCAGAACACGGCCCTAATTCTCTTCAATTCTATAAAGTTTAAGAGATATGAGGAAGCTGCAGAAGAAAAGTTTGAAGCTAACAGAGATTGGTCCATGAGGTTTTTAAAAATAAGACAGTTAAAACATAAGCAAGTGCTGATGTAGAAGCTGTAGTGGATTATGTAGACGATTTATCTAAGAGGATTGATGGAAGTGGCTACAGTAAACAGCAGAATTTTAATGTAGATGATATAGACTTCTATTGGAAAGATATACCATCTAGGACTTTCCTAGTTAGGAGAAGTTAATGCTTGCTTCAAAACTTCAAAGGACAGGTCGACTTTCTTGTCAGGGACCACTGTAGTTGATGACTTTAAGTTAAAGCCAATCCACATTTACTATTTTGAAAATCATAGGCTCCTTAATAATTATACTAAGTCTACTGTGGCCTAAATGGAGCCATAAAACCCAGAGGACATCTGTTTGCAGCATGGTTTACTGGATATTTTAATCCCTCTGTTGGGATCTACAGTTCAGATAAAATTCCTTTCAAAATATGACTACTCACTGACAATGTACCTAGTCACCCAAGAGTTCTGATGACGATGTGCAAGAAAATTAATGTTATTTCCATGCTTACTAACCTAATATCCATTACGCAGAATATGGATCAAGAAGTAATTTCAACTGTCAAATCATTACACGGGAAATACACTTTTAAATACTGTAGCTGCCACAGTGGCAGTTCCTCTGATGAATTTGATAAAAGGAAATTGAAAACCTGAAAAGTATTCATTATTCCAGATGTCATTAAGATTATTAACAATTGACTGGGTGTGGTGGCGCAAAGCTGTAATCCCAGCACTTTAGGAGACCAAGGTGAGGGGATTGCCTGAGCCTACGGGTTTGAGAGTAGCCTGGGCAACTTGGCAATATCTCATCTCTACAATAAATAAATAAATTTTAAAAAATAGCCAGGCATAGTAGCACACACCTGTAGTTCCGGTTACTTGGAAGGCTGAGGCGGAAGGATCGTCTAGCCCAGCAGGTCGACACTGGGGTGTCTGTGGGTGTGCCACTGCACTCCAGTTTGGGCAACAGAGTGAGACCCCAACTCAAAAAAATAATAATATTTAGAATTTACAAAAGAAGGTGAAAATATTTAAATTAACAGGAATTTGGAAGAAATTGATCTCAACCCTCATGGGTAACTTTGAGGACTTCAAGACTTCAGTGGAGCACATAACTGCAGATGTGGTGGAAATTTCAAGAGAACTTCAACTAAAAATGCAGCCTAACGATGTGACTGATTGCTATAAGCTCTGATAAACTTTAATGAGCTAGGAGTCACTTTTTATGAATGGGCAAAGAAAGTGGTTACTTGAGATGAATTCTGTTCCTGAGAAGATGATGTGAACATTGTTGAAATGACAAGAAAGGATTTAGAATATTACATGAACTTAGTTGATAAGCAATGGCAGTGATTTAGAGGGTTAATTATAAAATTGAAAATGAGTTCTGTTAATAAAATCTTTGTGAAAGAAATAGCCAATGGATGTGGCAGACATCATTGTATTACTTTAGGAAACTGTCAGAGTATCCCAGTCTTTAGTAACCACCACCCTTATCAGTCAGCGGCCATTACCATTAAGGCAAGGCCCTACACCAGAAAAAATATTATGACTCGCTGAAAACTCAGAAGAACAGTAGATTTTTTTCTTTTAGCAATAAAGTGTTTTAAAATTTAGGTATGCACTTTTTTTTTTTTTTTGAGTTGGTGTCTTACTCTTGTCACCCAGGCTGGACTGCAGTGGCATGCTGACAGCAGCTCGACCTGCTGGGCTTATGCGATCCTTCTGCCTCAGCCATCCAAGTAGCTGGAGCTACAGATGTACAACACCATGCCTTACTAGTTTTTTGTGATTTATTGTGAAATGAGGTCTTGTCAAATTGCCCAGACTGGTCTCGAACCCTCGAGCTCAGGCAATTCTCTTGCCTTGGTCTCCCAAAGTGCTGGGATTACAGACATGAATCACCGCGCCAAGTATGTACTTTTTTAGACAGAATTATATTTCACATTTAATAGACAATAGTATAGTGCAAACATAACTTTTATATGTACTGGGAACCAAAAAATTTGTACGACTCTATTACAATATTGTTTTATTGTGATGGTCTGAAACCAAACCTGCAATATCTCCAAGTTACACCTGTACTAAGTATTCATGAGTAGTAGAGTGTTAACACTATAATAGACTCGTGACAATCCTTCTCTGAAAAATTGATTTGTAAAACTAATTTTTATTGTTAATTATGCATTATTACTTCAAAGTCACCAATGAATGTGTAATAAATTACAAAAATAGGGCTGGACTGGGTGGCTCAGCCTGTAATCCCGTGCTTTGGGAGGCCGAGGTGAGTGAATTGCCTGAGCCCGCGGATTCGAGACCCGCCTGGGCAACTCGGAGAGACCTCGTCTCTACAATAAATCAAAAGAATTAGCCGGGCGTGGTAGCACGCACCTGTAGTTCCAGCTACTTGGAAGGCTGAGGCGGAAGGATTGCCGGAGCCCAGCAGGTCGAAGCTGCGGTGGCCGGGAGT
>CAUYQG010163636.1:0-30724 GCA_963574415.1 Tarsius wallacei
TGTCTAAACACCATAACTACAACTACAAATAATAAGTAAAAATATTCAAAACAATTCTTTGCTTAAACAGAATCAGAAAACTTCTTTTTACCACGTATTAGTCACAAATCCTAAGCCTGTCAATCTGGTGGGCCTTCAAGATTGTTGGCCCCCAACATTGCTGGGTCATATGGAAGGTCAATTTCTAGTTCTTTCAGAAATCGCCACACTGTCTTCCAAAGAGGTTGCGCTAGTTTGCATTTCCACCAACAGTGCATTTCCACCAACAGTGTAGAAGCGTTCCTTTTTCTCTGCATCCTTACCAGCATCTGTTGTTGTTTGTTTTATTAATGATGGCCATTCTTACTGAGGTTAGGTGGTACCTCAGTGTGGTTTTGATTTGCATTTCTCTAATGATGAGTGAGGCTGAGTACTTTTTCACGTGTCTGTTGGCTGCCTGTAAATCTTCTTTTGAGAAGTGTTTATTCATGTCTTTTGCCCACTTTTTAACGAGGCTGTTTGTTTTTTTTCTTTTCAGTGCATTTGAGTTCCTTGTAGATCCTCTAGCTAGAATCTAATAACATAAATTTCTTTGCATAGTGTTAATTTTTATAATTTTCTGTTTATAAAAATTTCATTCGGCCATTGCTTTGTTAAACTCTGCTGTGTCGACATGGCTCTTTGAGCTATGACCACCAGGTTTCTTGGCTTTGGGTCCCTTCCCTAGCTTGGGGAGATGAATCTCTCTCTATCCATTCACAATTGCCTTGCTAAGCTATTGTCTGGCCATGCGTTCTTTGAGCTATGGCCAGGCCATGTTTTCCTAAGCTTTGGCTCCCTCCCCTACCTTGGGGAGGTGGCTCTTCCCTCTCTCCCTATCTCTTTCTCTCCCTCACTTCTCTCTCTCTAATTTGTTTTTCAAATAAACTATATTTTCCAATCTAACTGTTGTGCAATTCTTTGCATCTTTCTCATGGCATTGGATCGCAAACCAGACACCCATCCCCATTGGGCCTGGCCTAACATTTGGAGACCCTATTGGGATATATTTTTAACCTAACAGTTACCTTATGGTGCAAAAGAGACTTTGAAGATATGAAGTTAAAAGAAAAAAATATAAAAATAAAAATTGCATTCACTTTTATTTTAATGTAAGATAAAACAAAATGAAATAACCCTTTTTATTAAAAATAAATTTCAATTCAAAATTGAGTCAATTTTTAAAAGTAGTAATAGTAACTGATAATTGATAACTTAGAAAAGGGGGAAATGGTAGTGTTCGGGGTTGGGCAAAAATGACATAAGAGAAAGTAGTATTTTTGTGATTGCTGTGGTTAAAAACAAAGTCTAGCATTGTATGATGACTAATTTTATGTGTCCACTTGGCTAGCCCATGATACCCAGATATTTTGTCAAACATTATTTGAGATGTTTCTGTGAAGGTGTTTTTTAAAGATGAAATTAATAAGAAATTCAGATTTTGAATGAAGCATATTGTCCTCTGCAGTGTGGTGGGCATCATCCTATCAGTTAAAGGCCTTTAGGAAAAGACTGAGATCCCCTGAGGAAGAAGAAACTCTGCCAGCAGCCCTTTGGACTGGAACTAATACTCTTCCCTGAGATTTTGGCTGCCAGCCTCCTCTGCAGATTTTGGAACTGCCAAGCCTCTCCAGTCGTGTGAACCAATTTCTTGAAACAAATCTCTCCCTCTCTCTCTACATCCTGTTTCTTCTGTTTCTTTGGAGAACCCTGACTAATTCATAGTGTTGCCTGCATTATAAACATGAGGCTCAAAAGCTAAGTGACATTCTCTAAGCCATTGTATTTAGTAAGTGGTAGGGCAAAGACTCAACTGTGGTTTCAAGTCTGCCCATAATATGTCACTTTTGCAATTACAGAAACTATTATCGTTTTCATACTTTAGTTAGCCCAAGAAAAGGGACCCGGAGGATGGTAAGTCAGGCAAAAGCAGGTAAAAAGAATGTGGAACCCATCTGGAACAAGAAAGATTCCAGTTAGATGTCACTTTCTTCAGAAAGTTCCCGACAGCATGCAAATACACACACACACACACACACACACACACACACACACACACACACTCATAACTCAAACATGCTTTTATGGAGCCAAGATCCAGGGTTAGCTACTTATATTTACTCTCAAATGCTTGCTTCCTGAAAGTATCACTGAAGCACCCAGTTAGTCAGCCAATTGGAGTTTACTATTACCTTGACAGAGTCTTAGTAAAGCCCCAGAGTAGAGACCATGAACTCAGGATGTTTAGATATTTGTGAGGTTTGGGGACTTTTTGAAGGTGGGTTTTTAAAGCATTGTTTATGATTGGAGGAGGACACAACAAATTAGCAGTTCCCAGGGAAAGGTTTAGAAGAGTCCCAGGATATGAACAGTCATTTGATACTATCTATTAAAATAGTGAACAGTCTCATGTTCATTTAAATCAGTTTCTCAGGAAAGTCAAGGGTTTCCTGGAATGGCAAAGTCATGTTGATGAAGACAATACTGCAGATTTTGTTTTTACCACTCAGAATCTTTGAAGCATAACTCAGTAATTGTTTACATTAAAAAACAAACAAACAATTTGCCAACCGTATATCTGACAAAGGCCTAACATCTAGGCTCTACAAGGAACTCAAACGCACCAAAAGGAAAAAAACAAATAGCCTCATTAAAAAGTGGGCAAAAGACACAAATAGACACTTTTCAAAAGAAGATTTATGGGCAGCCAGCAGACACATGAAAAAGTGCTCAGCCTCACTCATCATCAGAGAAATGCAAATCCAAACCACACTGAGATTCCACCTAACCCCAGTAAGAATGGCCATCATTAATAAAACAAACAACAGATACTGGTGAGGATGCAGAGATAAAGGAACGCAAACTACTGCAACTTCTTTGGAAGACACTAGAAATTGACCTTCCATATGACTCAGCAATCCTCCTATTGGGAATACACCCAGAGGAACTCAAATCATTCTACCAAAAAGTTACCTGCACACGTATGTTTGTTGCAGCTCTATTCACAATAGCAAAAACATGGAACCAAACATGTTGCCCATTGAAGCTGGACTAGATTAAAAAAAAAGTGGTACGTATACACAATGAAATATTACGCAGTCATAAAGAGGACAAACCTATGGACTTTGCAACAACTTGAATGGATTTAGAGTATATCATACTCAGTGATCTATCACAGAAACAAAGAACAGAATACCATACGTTCTCACTCATCAGCGGACCTTGAACAATTATAATACTATAAGAAAGCGATTGGCAGTAGTGGGAAACTGTCAGGGGAGTGGGGGTGGGCTTGGCAGTTGAGGGAATTTGCTAGGGGAGGGAGGAGCATAGCTCATCAACAAGGGTACCTGCATAATCAACGTTTGTATACCTAACCCTGAATTGTACCCCTCATCTTTATAATTAAAAAAAACTCAGTGCATTGCTTTACAATGTTGATTTTACATAGACAGTGGAAAAAAAGGTTTACCTTGCAGAGTAAAGGCACTTTGAAGACAGTGAAATAGTGAAGTCATGTCAAGGTAGAGAACAAGTGGCTGTAGATGGATTTGGTTCTTACAGTGAAAACTCTTGGTTTTAAGTGACAGAAAACACTACTCAAACTAAAGAGAGGGAGAGAGAGAGAGAGAGAGAGAGAGAGAGAGATTGACTCATGATCCTGCAAACAATCCAAGTTCAGACATAGTTAGAACCAGGAGCTCACATTATTATACCATATATTATTGATACATGATTAGAGAAAAATATACAGCATCGCTATTGAATCTCTATTCATTCCTCAACATGGCTGTACTTTGCATTGGCTCCATTCTCAGGTTAACATCTCCTACTCATGAGGGAAGATAAAAAACAATGAAGGGATACTATTTTAGGCAGAAGGTCCAAGAATATTTTCTAGAAAGAGGTGAGTAAAATCAGTCATGTGAATACCTCGATCAGACCTTTATGGTGGGAGTTACTCACATCAGGGATAAATGCAGGGTGTGTGAAACCTGCAAGTAGGCCAGTGTGAATACAATAGAATAAACAAAGCAGAGAAATGAGTTCAAAATATTAGAAACTGGAAATGAGACCAGAAAGAGAAGCAGGAGTCGGGCCTTACAGGGACTTAAAAGTCATGGAAAGAAGGTTGGATTTTATTCCACATGTGTCAGGAAGACTTTGAAGGGTATTCAGCAGGGGACTGACAGATGTGTTTTATGTTTTAAAAAATACTCTATAGCTGGTAGGTGGAGAATTGCCTATGGGAGAATGGAAATAGGAAGCCGGATCAGAAGACAAGGTGAGAGGTGGGTGCGGTTTGATGGTAAAGCCAGCAGGACTTACTAATGGATCAGATGTGAGGGATAAAGCAAGTCAAGGAGTCAAGGATGAGTCCTAGGTTTGTCGTGAATGCCATTACAGAGGTGAAAACACCTGAAGGAAGAGCAGGTTGAGAGCCCAAAATGCGGGGTGTACTTTCTTTGAAATAACAACTAGGCATCCAAGCAATGTGTCAAGTAGGCAGTTGGGTACACAAGTCTAAACCTAGATGAAAGATTGGTCTTGGGATCCTTTGGGAGACAAGAATGTAAGTGACAAGAGCAGGGTTCTCAGGACTGACTCCTGGGGCACCCCAAGATGTGAAGGTTGGAAATGGGATGAGGTCAGTGTACGTGACAGAGAAAAAGTGACCCTAAGGTAGAGACAAGCCAGGGATGTGATGCCCTGCAGCTGTTTAAAGGGAATGTTTCTATGAGCACAAGGATGGGGACAACAGATACTGATCACTCCTAAAGGTGGTGGGGGGGAGTCTGGTCAAGGGACACAAAACCACCCACTGGGTACTGTGCTTGCCACTGGGGATAGAGTGGGATCATCAAAAGCCCAAACCTCGCCTTCACACAATATACTTATGTTACAAATACTCACGTTTCTACCCCACAACTCTAAAATTCTTTAAAAATAGGAGAGGAAAGGGAGAGTGTTTCTTGAAAGACTAAGAGTTTGAGATAGATGAGCTCTAAGAGTTGACAAGTGAAAACAGATACATTGCAATTTAAGCAGGTCTGCAAAATCCACTTTCTGTAAACTGCTGGCATTGCACCCTGAATGCTAATCTCTGCGAATAATGGTGGAAAAAGGGGTTAGCAAGGCAATTAAAGGTGGCTTTCTCTCTTTGGGTATTAATTCTTTTCTTTGGAGCTAGCATAATCTCTTTGTGAATAAATGTAAATGTAAATTCAAAGATAAAACAGCTCATCAGGGTAATTTTCTGCCCCCTTCAAGGGGGTCTCCCTCCACAACCGCATTCTCAAGAAGGTGTCTGGGGGCAGGAGGGAGTGTATGAGGCAAGGGTGGGCCAGCAGGTTCTCTCTCGGCTCTGGAACCGAAAGAGGTGACTCTTCTATCTTCCAGTTCCCTCATCACTTTGTGTCCCCTTTTCCAGGGTGGGGAACACAGGAATTTTGGGAAGCTTTTACTGCCCTCCTGCAATCCCCCTAGCCATGGCTACCCTAAGGTGGGTGCCATGCTGGACAAAGGCATTCTCTCAGGATCTTGTGATTTGCCCAAGCAACACTGGCAGAACAAGGAATAAAACCACTAGTAGATCTACTCCAAACCTATGTAGATGCTTCCAATGTTCATACCCTCCACCCTCTGGGGCTTCAATTCTGAAGAAGAAACCAGGAAACTTGCTTCTCACCCCTTTGCCCTATCCTTGTACTTTCTCTTCCTGTTCAAAGCATCACATCGGGATCTCTCCTCGGGCTTGTGGTGCAGCCATGGTTCCAAGCAGCAAGACTTGGCTCTCGATAAGTAAAGGGAAACTTTTTAAATGCAGAAAAGCCCGTTTCTCCCGCAAAATGTCTTGGTATTCAACAGTACTGTTTTCCTAGGGGTTCAGGAAAATCAACTTTGGGACACAGGCCTGAGAAATGACTTCTCCCAAAGCAAGAAGCCCCTAGATCCACTGTGGTCTGGAGACACAGGGCAATGTGTTTTAAAAGGAATAAAAATACAACTATGTAATCAAGCACAGTAATAACATTACCTCTTTATTTTTTGTCACCCTTACAACACCCCCTAGTGTACTCTTATGAACTGTATCTGCTCTTACTTTTCATGTGCCTTTCAGCCATATTGACCAGCTGCCTCCTGTTCGAATGTCTGCAGTGCACATTCTTGTTGCTGCCTCTCAAAGAACTCGTGTGCAGCCAGGGGAGATGTCCACACTCACCTCTGCTGACCTCTTGTCAGGGAAGGCATTGTCAGACAGTCCCAAATTCAAATGAGCATTGCAATGTGTGTGAACATGTGTCAGCCATCTATGATTTCTGAGCCTTACTTTTTTATCTTATTGTAAAATGGTCATGATGCTACTGATCTTAAAAGGTCATTATGAATATTGAAAATAAAGGAATCCACATATGTGAGGAGAAGGATACGGAATTGGCCTTCCAAAAATATGGATTACAAAAAGAGCAATTACTTAGAACAGAAGCCAAATTTCTCTGTATTGCCTATAAGGTCCTTCATAGTCTGGTTCTTGGGTATTTAGTACCTCTAAAGGGATTTTTTTTTCTCTAACCAACCAATTTTCTGACACCAATTGTGTGCCCTACAATTCAATTTCGACACTAATTACTTAGAGTGAGCCCTTGACACCACAGGCTTACAGGCTCAGTCCCACGAGACTGCCCTTACTTCAGATGCCAGTTGCAAGCACCAGTTCCCAAGGTTACTTACATCTCTGTCACACTTGGCTATAAAGTCGGAAATTCCCGCAACCCTCCTCCCCAACCTCAGATTCAAAAATTGACTAAAATGACCCACAGAACTCAGGTATATGTTCTACTTACAACTGCAGTTTATTGCAAAGGATACAAATGAATGGCTGTGAAGAGTAAGTACAGAGGGTGAGGTCTGAAAGCATACCAAGTGCAGAAATCTCTGTTCCCACAGAGTGGACATGTGGCAGTGTTTACCAACTTGAAGCCCTTCAAACCAATCATTTAGGAGGACTTTATGGAGGTTTCATTATGTAGACATGACTGATTAAATTATTGGCCATTGGGGATTGAACTCAATCTCACCCCTTACCCTCCCTGAGATCAGCTGAAAGTTCCATACTTCTAATCAAGGCTGCTTTTCTGGTGACCAGCTTCCACACTGAAGCTATCTGGGGGTCTTCCAAGAGCTATCTCATTAGTACTAACTAAGGTATGGGTGAAAAGAGCTCCTTAAGATTAAAAAGACAAGATACTCCTCTCATCCCATCACTCAGGAAATTCCAAGGGTTTTAGTAGCTCTGTGCCAGGAACCAGAGACAAAGGATATTTTTAAAAATATGGTTATTATACAATAACCTCTTTCCCTGTCCTCTCCTGGCCACTCTGTCCCCTTGCTCGAATATACTGAGAACATTCTCCACAAGGAACTTCACTCATGCTGCTTTCCTTCCGAGACTTCACA
Source organism: Tarsius wallacei (assembly GCA_963574415.1). Taxonomy (NCBI): domain Eukaryota; kingdom Metazoa; phylum Chordata; class Mammalia; order Primates; family Tarsiidae; genus Tarsius; species Tarsius wallacei. Next base: position 7,477 of record CAUYQG010163636.1, read on the forward strand.
TAGTGAGTTTCCTCACTACATTCTGGTCTCTGTCTAGTTTGGCCTTTCAGGAAGCCATTCCCAAGCACTCTATCTAAAAGAGCACCTGGACTCTCTACCCGCCTTTATTCTTTGTGGTTCTTATCACCACCTGACATTATTATATTTGTTTTTGTGTGTTTGTTTGTTTTCCATCTCCATCCTCAAAAACTATAAATTCCATGGGGGTAGGAACTTTCTTTTCCCCATGGTAAACCCACAGCATTCAGATCAGCTCCCGACACATTGTAGGAACCCAACAAAGGTTAGTTGGGTGGATGAATGCATGACTTTGCCCAGCTTTGAAAGATAGTCTTTGGATCAAGCTTCCTGCTTGATGAATCTGGGGAGTAAGGCAAATACAACTTTCCACCTTGCATTTCAAGGTCATTGGGGTGAGAATGAGGAGATCTTTTCCATTCCTTTCCTTTCGCTTTTGCCACTTCATGGTCCTCAGAGGAGCAAGCACTGCAAAGATCTCTTCTGGCCAGATCTGTCCTCACTCAGATAGGTCTTCCTCATTCAAGGCTAGTCAACCACCCAGAGGTCAGCAGAAAATACCAACCTGAGCATTCTCTTTTTCTGGGAGGAGTTATCTCCCTGTGATCTTTAGAGTTTAAATCAGGACCTAGGAAGAGGAGATACCTAGTGGATGTTTGAGAGGTACATGAATGGAAGTATAAATAAATGAATGAAGACATGAATGAAAGGCACAGGTGATCCAGGACCCATTTTTCTATCTTATGTCTCCTTTTTCTATTTTAACCCAAAGCAGGCCCTCTTGGATTTTTGGCTCAGAGGATCATTGGCTCTCTCTGATCATTCGTCCATAACATTGCTTTGTGAATAATCTAGGCCAACTGTCTTCAAGAACATGCTGCATTCTTAGTTTGTCTGGTTGTTTCTTCTTGGTATCATTTAAATTGTTCCTTTAGCCACTGTATTTCTTGAAATCTTAGATTCAATCTAAATACTTTGCCCAGAATACATATATATTAGCTTCCTCTGGTTACTGTATCACATTATCACAAATTTAGTGGCCTAAAACAACACAAATGTATTATTTTACAGCTCTGGAGGTTAGAAGTCCTACACTAGGTTAAAATCAAGGTGTCAGCAGGGCTGTGTTTTTGTTTTGGGTTTTTTTTTTTTTTTAAGTTCTAAGGGATGATCTGTTTCCTTGCCTTTTTCAACCTTTTGTGTCCTCTCAGATTCATTGGCTGTGGCCTTTCCTCCATCTTCAAAGCCAGGATTATTGGCTCTCTCTTATCATCCGTCCATAGTCACATTTCCGTCTGACTACAGCTGAGAAAGATTCTCCCCTTTTAAGGGTTCATGTGACTAGACTGAGCTCAACAAAATATTCAGGATACTCTCCCCATCTTATGTTTCTTACCTTAATCTGAGAAATTCCTCTGCCACGGAAGATACCAAATACACAGGTTCCAAGAGTTTAGAACATGGACATTTTAGGGGAAAGAGCAGCAGTATTCTGCTTCTCACCTCACAGGTGATACATTTTTGTGTCATCATATAAAAAAATCCATTAAGAAACATTGTCTTTTCATGAAGTTGAGTTTCGGGGTGTTTAAATGTAAATTGTAGAGAGAAGCAGTCAGCAAAGCTATGGGCCTCAGAACAGGGCGTGGTCAACAAAATGTAGTTGCCAGAGCCTCACCCCAGAGATCCTGATACATTAAGTCAGGCGCAGCAGCCCTCATTCAAAAATGAGTGATTCACACTTGCATAAGCCCGGGGCCCAACCCTGAAGTATCCAAGTGAGAGATAACAGGTGCCTTGATCCCCTTCTGGAGTATGGATTCTCAGGGATTTCCAGCTGGTGGAGTCACTTCCCAATTTGTCAATAGTCACCAGCAAGCATGAACATGCAGGTGACAGTCAAAAAAGGTGAGTTTCCTCAGGAAAGCAGTTAGTGTTAGACTTCCTCAGGTAAGGCAAGATTTACTCATCTGTTCAAAGAAAAAGGAAGTAAGGCAGCAAGACTTCTTTGTCAACTTTTCTTGCAATATTTAGCAATCAATGTATATGAATAGATTCTGTTGGCTAATGCTCGATTAAAAAGGTAATCCATAAGTATAAAAAACTGAAAAAACACAAATATATAGAAAAAGAAGATAAGCCTTCTTCCCCAGTTCTCCCCTTTGAAAAAGCTACTGTTATTAAATTTTTGTGGCCTTTGAGAAATACACTGTATATATACAAACATATTATATTGACATATCCATATCTTTCTTATACTTGTACACACACTTGTCTGTATTTTGTTTTTCCCCCTTAGATCTGATTTCATATCAGTCCTTAAAATCTACTGCATTCCTTTTCACAATTGCAAACCTTAGATGGATGTCTATGATGTATCTTGCCATTTCTCTACTAATGTTCTTTTAGGTTGTTTTCAGATTTTGCTATTACAAACACACTTGCAGTATCTGTCATTTCCCACAAGCGTGATTTAGGGCAAATATCTAGAAATGGATTTGCTAGGTTAGAGGATTTGTTTATTTAGAAGTTTGATTAGATATTACCAAATTGCTGTCTAAAGAGTTTGTGGCAATTATACTAACACAGAGTAGGACAATGTCTGTTTCAAAACACCCTCTTTTGTATCCACTCTTAAGCAATTAGAGTCTCCAACTGGTGTCTGGTTTTGGATATGCCGCTTACCCAGGGTTCAAGCTTTGTAATTGCAGGAGAAAGAGCACCAGTCTGAAAATCCACGCTCTAGTCCTGGCTTTCTGATTCCCTAAAAGGCCTTGGAAAAGTTACTTCCCTTCTCTGGGACTCAAGTTTCTCATCTGATGGAAGAACTTTGACCTAGAGTAACACCGAAAGAGTTCAGATCTGATTCCCATCTAATGTGGCAATGGCCAACCACCACAATGTATAAACACAGCTCTACCAGCAAGTCCCATTGTGAGCCAAGCTCTGTATTTTCAGGTGCCCTGTGAGATGCCAAAGATAAAGCACAAGCATTGACCTTTAAGAAAGATTGCTAGCAGACCTCAAGGAATTAGTGAACTCACAATGACCCACTAACACGTCCACTACAGGGGGAGAGAGGGTTTTGCTAGAAGCCCAAACCTCACCAGCATGCACTTTACTTATGTAGCAAACCCTCACATGTATCCCACAACTCTAAAATTAAATTAAATTATTTAAAAAAGGAATTAGTAACCTACAAGTGACTGCGTATGATCAAGTGTCACATTGGGTGACCTAGACTACAGGGACCGAGATTGTTCATGGGCGGGAGGACTGACAATAGATGTTGAGTGTCATCAGAAGATTCGCAGAAAGATGCCATTTGTCCCAAGATTTTAAAGTTAAATATAAGTTGACCCAGCAGTGGTGGTAAAAATAAGGTAGGACCACAGTGGACCACAGAAGTCAGTGTCTGGGAGTGTGAAAGTCTAATTAACTTGATGGAACAGGGCTCTGGGGTGTGGGGCTTTCCCCACATTCCAGACATTTCTTCCGCAGCATTTCCTGTCTCTAGTGGTGCCATTCCATTTTTTCCATTTGGTCAAGTGTTCAAACCACCCCTCCCCCCCCTTTTTTTGAGTTGAGGTCTCACTCTGTCACCCAGGCTGGAATACAGTGACACAATCACAGTTTATCACAGCCTCAAACTCCTGGGCTCAAGTGATCCTTCTGCCTCAGCCTCCTGAATAGCTGGGACTCTGAGTACCACGCCTGGCTCATTTTTTGACATTTTGTAGAGACGAGATCTTGCTATGTTGCCTAGGCTGGTCTCGAACTCCTAGGCTCGCTTCAGCCTCCTTAGTGCTGGCATTACAGGCATGAGCCACCGTGTCTGTCCTCAAACAACCTTTGACTCTTGTTTATAACCCATGTCAGTTCATCACCAAATCCAATTGACACCAGCTTCAAAATAGATCCCAAATCCAAGTTGTCTCTCCACCTTTATGGCTTTCACCTAGGTTCCTACCACCATCATCTCTCAACTGGATTGCTGAGAATGCCTCTTACCTGGTCTTTGTTCTACCCATGACACCCTACATGCTATTCTTAGCATAGCGGTAGAGTGATCCTGTTGAAAATCTGATAATGCCATTCCTTCAAAGGCTTTGCATGGCACCCAGAGTGAAGGTCAGTCTTTATGATGACCTATAAGATCCTACAGATCAAGACCTGCCCTCCACCCCCACCTGGACCTTACATCCCACCACTGTTTCCCCTCCCCACCCCCCAATCCTTCTAGCCTCCAGGCACACTCCAGCCTCAGAATAGTTGTCCAGCCGAGCTGGCTCCGTGGCTCAGCCTGTAATCCCGTGCTTTGGGAGGCTGAGGTGAGTGGATTGCCTGAGCCCGAGGGTTTGAGACCCGCCTGGGTAACTTGGCGAGACCTCATCTCTACAATAATTCAAAAAATTAGCTGGGCGTGGTAGCGCGCGCCTGCAGTTCCAGCTACTTGGAAGGCTGAGGTGCAAGGATTGCTGGAACCCAGCAGGTCGAGGCTGCGGTGGCCAGGAGCGGCCACTGCCCTCCAGTCTGGGCGACAGAGTGAGATTCCAACTCACAAAAAAAAAAAAAAAAGAATAGTTGCACTGGCCTTTCCCTCTGCCTGGAAAACTCTCCCAAGATATCAGCAAGCTAATACACTCGCTGTCTCCTCAATGAATTGTACCCTGAAAACCCTATTTAAAATTGCAACCGGCTCCCTCCTCCCCTATACTCCATATCTCCTTCTTGTGTTCTGCCTTTTCTCATAGCACTCATTTTATTATATAATCAAGTGATTTTCTTACATTTATTTTTTGGCTGCCTGTCTTCTCCCTTCCACTAGGATGTCATCTGCATGAAAGCAGGGATTGTTGTATGATTGCTGCATTGCCTGAGGACACTGCCTGGCTCAACACGTTTGCAGAATGAATGAGACAATAAATCATGGGATTTCCTAATAAGGGGCTAAGGAGTCAAAGTGGGGAGGGCAGTCACCATCAAATGGATATTTTCACTCATCCCATTTTCATGCCCTCTGCCCAGGAGACTGGCTGTCCTATTCTGACTCTGCTGAATGTCAACAGATCCACTACAGATGAAGAGAGATAAAAATGCAGAGTGGTTACATCTAGTGTTTTGCTGCCTGCATGTTGGTTTGCTAGTTGTAGAAACCACCCTCCTTGGGCCTCAATTTCCTCCTCTGCAAATTGGGGGCAATGATACAAACTTCCCAGGGGAGATTAAATAAGATAATACCGTAAAAGCATTTTAGCAGCATGCCTGCCATTTTACATGTGCTCAATGGATCTTAACTAATTATCAATATTATTTAGCAAAGGCATGAAATCTTCTCCTAGAATGTGTATCTTAGAGGGTGGATCAAACTCAGATGGAGCTCCTGGCTCTAAAGAAACTCTGGTATAACAGAGTGGGGTGGCCTGGCAGTGACACCTTTGGGACCCGGGCCATGACACCCTGTTTCCACTGTCTCCGTATACGAACCAGCTGATCTTCCCCAGGTCTCCATTTCCTCTTTGGTGCAGTCGCCACCCTGTGACGACCTTTGCCAGAGAAGTGGAAAAAGCCAGTTTGGGTCTTGGAAAGGAGAAGGGGTGGGAAGAAGCCGGTTCAAGGCCAACCCTTGGGAAAAAAAAAAAAAAAAAAAAGCCTTCCTCTCCCTCCTCCTTTCTCCCTGGGGCATTACGGTATCCGCCTTTTAAGGGGAGGGCCCCCCCAAAGGAACAGGAGGGGCAAGTGACGGCAGGGCTGTGGCGCAGGCTCCGAGCCAGTCCGTGCGCCGGCGCAGGGGAGCGCTCGCGGGGGACGGTGCCAGCCGGTGCCTGCCGAGGGCGGCGGCCCCGCTGATTGGCCCCGCGAGCATGGGGCCACATCAGGCGGCGGGAGGGGCCGGGCGGGGCTGGCCTCTGGCCTCGGGGACCGCCGCTCACCGGGTGCGTTCATCCCCTGCCCGCGTTCCCTTATTCCCCAGGTGTGATTAGGCAAGCGCGTTAGTAACTGCGCTGCAGCCGCTGCCAAGTGGGTGACTAAGTCCGCCCTAGGGGTGGGGTGGGAGCCTGGTGGTGTGTATGGAGGGCGGACGGAGAGGGAGAAAGTGACTTTAGAAAGAATGCTAAAGGTTTCCTGACCCAGAGGTGGCCACCTTCTGAGGAGCTTACCCTTCCCTTCGATAAAGAGGGCTTTTTGTTGACCCACCTGCCATCAAGTGCCAAGCATCGTGTGGCCTGCTGACGGGCTCTGGCTTTCCAGATTGTCACAGCAAAGGAGGACAGGCTGCTTGTTGTTAATTCCCGTTTTGCAGAAGAGGAGAAAAGGCCCCGAGAGGTGAGCTGTCCATCCACTACAGCGAGGGGCAGAGCCAGGTTTCCCATCCACTGCCCTTTGCCTTGAGGGGAACGGAACCACCCCTATAATATCCGTGTTTTTAAAGAAATATACATTGCCATGAACAAGGGTCTTCTTCTTGATCCCAGGTTTGCATGGGAACTTGAAACCAATTTCCTGCCTTGTAGGTGGTGACAAGGAGGCCCACACAGACGTCGACCTCCACCTGCCTGAAGGCCATGCTTCTGCTTCTACCCTCCAAATCCACTTGTCTTAAATTTCTAATGTCACTGAATCACCAAGTCAGAAATTTAGGAGGGGGCCCTCGCTGCCCGCTCCCTCCAGACTGTTCCGCAGGCAGCACCGAAAGAGTGGGTCCCTCTCGCCTGCAGCTCTGGCCATGCCAGTCCAGTCCAGTCCTCTCCAGAGCCCTATGGATGTGACCTTGCCTCGAGACTGCTTGGCTCAGTGGTGTCAAACATTTTGACCTCAGAACTCCTTTACAGTCTTAAACATTATCGAGAACCCCAAAAAGTTTTGTTTGACTATAAGTTATGACCTAATAGGGTTATCGACTGTTAATCATTACTGTGTTAGAAACTTAAACCAAGAAAAATTGAAAACTTTTATTTTAAAATAATAATAATAAAAACCATGATATGTTCACAGAAATAGTTTCATTAAAAAATTGTATTTTCCAAGACCAGTCACAGTTAGAAGAGGGGCATTGTTTTACCTTTTTGTAAATCTCTTTAGAGTCTGGCTTCATAGAAGCCAGCTGGGTTCTCCTCTCTGTTTCTGCAGTCAATTTATAATGATAACACTGTAGCTTCTGGAAAACTTCACTGTTTACACCAGAGAGAGAGAGAGAGAGAGAGAGAGAGGCAAATACCATCTTAATATATTTGGATAATAATTCTGACTTTAGGAACCCCTGAAAAGGTCTGAGAGACTTCAAAGAAGTCCCCAGACCACAGTAAAAACAGCTGACTTTTTAAAGAATTTTTGGCCTTGTTTTTGCTTTGTCTTGCAGTGTTTGCTTTTCATTTCTAATTCATTTTCTGCCCATCACTTCTGCTGTATTCATTGTCCTGGATAAAGTCTACAAATGTTCTAGAAACAAACAATTAATAGATAACTCCCTAAATCAAACAAAATGAAGCTATTTAGAAAACATTTTTTTTCTTATTCCAATTCAGTATCTTCCCAACTACAGTAAAATCAGAGAATTGCAAATACCAATAATCAGAAGGGTACCTGACTGTGGTAGGCAGAAAATGCCCCCATCCCCAAGATGCCCACATCCTAATTTCTGAAGTCTATGAATGTTGCCTAAACTGCAAAAGGGAGTTTGTAGGTGTGATTAAGGCTGAGAATTTTGAAATGGAGAAAGTATCTTGGATTATCCAGGGGGGCCCACAAGATTCACCTTTATCGCTAAAAACTGGTGACCTTTTCCCAGCTGTGATAAGAGGAAAATGTGACTATAAAAGTACGGTCAGAGAAATGCGGTGATGCTGGTTTTGAAGATGGTAGAAGAAGCCACAAATTAAGGAATGTGGGCAGCCTCTAGAAGATGAAACAGAAAAGTTAAGCGCGTTCCCCTAGAGCCTCTGGGAAGAATGCTGCTCTGTGGACACCAACACCCTTCATTTTAGGCCAGTGAGACCTGTGTTGGACTTCTGGCCTCCAGAACCATAAGATAATACATCTGTATTGTTTTAAGCCAATAAGTTTGTGGTAATTTGTTACAGTAGCCATAGGAAGCTAACACAGTTTCCCTGAGCTGCCCTTAGGCATGCCTCTCTCTACCAAGTGAACAATCTGTGAAGCCAAGGAACTATACCCATTTTTTTTAAAGCGGGATTTATTGAGAGGACAGAAAAGCTCCCACAGTGGGAGGGGACCCGAAGGGGTTGCCCAGGGACTGTACCCATTAAGAGCTAGTGTCCACTTTCCTCTGGACCTCTCTTGGGGACCCAAGACCCCAGAATTTATTGCCTGAACCCACTTGGATATCCATATGAGTCTGTTTCCTGGGTCCATCCTTACAAGGGTGGGCCGTGGTGCTGGTGTGCACAGCCCTTGGTCCCCAAGGATGCCCAATGGTGGCTACTGGGTGGATTTACACAGACTGGGAGGTACATACACGTGATCATGAGACTCATGGTATGGGATGGTGCTGTGTGTAAGAAGATGAGGGGAGAGGCTATAAGTTGTGGGCTGTGGACTGAAGATTGTGAGCTTAGGACTGAAGGCTGAGGAAGAACTGGTAGGTGGTTTCAACTCCCCCACCGACCAGGCTTCAATTCTCCAGGTTACATCTCTGAAGAGTCCAAGAATTCTACATTTCTTCCTAACCTCCCAAGTCTTTAGAAAAGTATATTTGTTGAGGGAAGGCTGGAACAGATTTCATTTAACTATTAGTCCGATCTATAATTTCTATAAATACTTAGGCTTATGTGATGTGTGACTCCATTTGTATTTTTGTCTGGACCCTGGAAATATTGAGGGCAGGACTGGCATGTCCTTGAAATTATTTTCTATGCATCTACACCTCCATACATGTGTATACACTTTGTTTTCAGTAACATCTGATCATGCAGTCAATATTGCATTGTAACCTACCACTATTCACACAGGTAAGCCACCAGTTGTGAGTGAAAGAGTTCAGAATGTGACATTCCAAAATGGGCTGCTCTGGTACATTGACTATTTTGAGTTAAAGACATTTGAAAAGCAGCAGGTGCAAAAAAAAAAAAAAAAAAAACAGCACTCTGAACCTCTTTCTTAAAAGCAGGAGATGAAGTTTCCTTAGGAAAGTTGTTCTTATTATACCGGAAGGAAAATATTCTTACCATCAAGGACAGGAAGTTGAGGCCAACAGAAATCAGTAAAGACAAACCTTACTTAGCTAACCCTTGTCTTCCTAGTTACTTCTCTACCCAACTAAGTGTCCTAGCCCAAGTCCCTTTGCCTTGCCATTTTCACAATTTACTATTCTTTGCCCAACTGAGTATATAAGTGCTCAACTCTAAATTTGTCTTTAGATCTTCATTCCTTACAGAGTTTCCTCCGCTCCGTTGTAAAACTAGTATCAAATAGATGTGTATGCTCTTCTCCTATTGATCTGACTTATGTCAATTTAATTCTCAAGTCCACCAGGAAAACCCTAGAAGGGTGGAGGTAGAGTTTTGCCTCCCCTACATGAGACATTTAGGTGGCTTCTAATTAATTCTCTGTTGTTGCATTTTCAGGTTGTTTAACTAATCTCTCTCATTAGGCATTTATTTATTTTTATTTTTTTATTTTTTTGACTTGGAGTCTCACTCTGTTGCCCAGACTGGAGTGCAGTGGCCGCTCCCGGCCACTGCAGCCTCGACCTGCTGGGCTCCGGTGATCCTTCCGCTTCAGCCTTCTGAGTAGCTGGAATTACAGGCATGCACTACCACGCCCAGCTGATTTTTGATTTATTGTAGAGATGAGGTCTCACCAAGTTGCCCAGGCGGGTCTCGAACCCGCGGGCTCAGGCAATCCACTCACCTCAGCCTCCCAAAGGTGCGGGATTACAGGCTGAGACACCGAGCCCGGCTTGTTAGGCATTTAAATTGTTCCATTCCTTTTGGTTTTGCGGTCCAAGCAAAAGAGTCATAATAGGCTAAATTTGAATGAGGGGCGAATGCCAAATCATTAGAATCCCTTTTGCCTAACTTGAGAAATTCTGGATTACACTAAAATGCTTAAAAGCCAATTTCAAAGGTTTTTAAATGCTCTAGTACATCCAAATTACCACTATGTATTAGAAAAATCAGAACCTGGCATCCTTCAACTTTGGTAAATTTTTATTTTAGCCAGGTGGCCTTGTCAACTGACTGGTTTTTCAACAAAACTGTTTTTAACCAAACCCTGGAACCAGCCTGTCAGCACCCTGCTTCAGTCTTCTCTGTTTTTTCTGCCGTTAGAATCTGGGGAGTCCAAGGGTCTAATGGAAGTGGGGAGTTCAGTGATAGAGTCTCACTAATCAATGAGCTGAAACTACTATCTCTTGTCCTTAAGCAAAATTATACCAAGGTCTGAGTGTCCCCAGAAGATATCCATTATCCTATACCCTATACCTAGAAAGAAGAAGATGCACATTGCCATCTCATAAGCACTTACTCAAAACCTGTTTAGAGAATGCTGGCTTGTTTTCTTCCAGGATTTTGGTAGAAAACCTAACAAAATTATCCCCTCCTCCGATGTCTTGAATGAAATAAGATAATAATTATTATATTTCACTATGGACAGACATTTTCTGCCTGGGAAAGGTAATAAAAGGATAAGCCGCTTTCTTCCTGAGTCTGAAATAGTCACTTGGTTGATCCCACAGAGCATGGCCATGGGCCGTAAGTCAAATATGACTTCCTGATAGCTCAGGGCCAAGAACTTTTCCAAATTTCCAAGAACACCACTTTCAGTGGAAGCCGTGCATGTAAGAGCTAAATATTACTTAGCAACACATTTGACGGAAAAGAAACAGTAGGTGTCTGCCTCAGTATCCTGAATTTTTACTTTAAAACAAAGCAGGTCCTGGTGTGCCAAGCGAAAAGAGCTGTCTATACTTTTGGTGGATGTTGAGACAACAGAGAGGCACCAATTCCCACCCTGAGGTACCAGTCAAGGGGACTAGTCTGTGACAACGAGGCCACATACTCCACCACCATCCTCTGACTGTCAGGCTCAAACCTCTTCCAGGATGCCCTGGGACTTAGCTTGAGCCTCCTGCAGCATAAGGACTTCTGCTGCTTGGACATCTGGTCTGAAGATCTTCTTGGGTACAGCTTCCCACCCTTAGACCTCAACTTCCTTCTCTACAACTTCAGCTATCTTTCACTCTCAAGGGCTCTCTCTCTCTCTCCCCCCAGCCCACCTCATTCCCCACTCCACTTCCTTCTTCTTTTCTGTCTTTCCATTCCACTAGCTCCTCTCCTCCTCCTCTTCTTCTTCCTCTCTCTCTCTCTCTCTCTCTCTCTGCAAAGGGGACAGCTTTAGAAACAAGCAGTGTCAGTTCATGTTCTGGGAACATGCTGCATTCCAGAAATACCCTATCTACGTCAGACACTACATTCAGGCCTAGGGAAGCACCAGTGAATACACACTGTCTCCGACATAGACTCATAAAATCATAAGATTGAGAAAGGACCCCAGAAGTCTATCTGAATGAATATCAGCCTTAAGGTCTAGGCATTACCTTTGTGGAGGTAAAGCAGACATTTCTCTACCCTTCAGGGATTCATAGCTAAATAAATGCACACAGAGGTTTGTTGTGGCAACCAGAACAAAGACAGAAATTCAGTCAGGGGATCCAGAAGGAAATGACTGATCTTCCTGGAGGGGGCAGGAGTTAGCAGAGCTATCCCAAAGAACTTGAGGTAATATGTTTAAGACGGTATTAACACCCATCATATTGGGAGAAAATGTTAGTAAACACAACATTGATTAACATCAATGTTAGTCTCAGGAAATGGGCTCTCCCATCACTTTTGGTGGGAACACAAACTGGGGCTGTTTTCAAAGTGGAGATCTCACACCAAACCAAAGTGAAAGCTACAAATATCTCTTGACCCAGCAATCCACTTGAGAGGAATTTATCCTATAGATTTACTTACAAAAGTTTACCCAGATAAGTACACAGTGTTGTTCACGATAGTTTTGTTTGTGATAGTAAAAATATAAGAAATGACCCATGTTTTCATCCACAGAGACCTGATGAAATAAAGTAGGTAACTCTCTGTACTAGGAGGCTCCATACCCATAAAGAATGAAACAGATTTGTATGTTGCTATGGAGAGATAACCAAGACATGTTATTCAGTGGGCAGAGCAAGATTTTTAAAAAACCATAACCCCATTTTCCTAAATGATTTAATTAATTAATTATTTTAATTTTAAAGATGTGAGGTACAATGCAGGGTTCAGTATACAAATGTTCATTATGCAGTTACCCTTGTTGATGAGGTGTGCCCCTCCCGCCCCCGGCAGAATCCCACTACTGCCAATCCTGCCCTCCCCCCTACCCCGGCAATTTCCCACTACTGACAATTCTGATCTTATAGTATTACGATAATTGTTCAAGGTCCACTTATGAGTGAGAACATGTGATACTCAGTTTTTGTTTCTGTGATAGATCATTGAGTATTATAGACTCTAAGTCCATCCAAGTTGCTGTGAAGTTCATAATTTTGTCCTTCTTTATGGCTGCATAATATTCCATTGTGTATATGTATCACATTTTTTTAATACAGTCCTCTTCTAAATGATTTTAATGTGGAGGGCAGATATGCTGGTCTATGCCTAGAAATTAAATGGGTGAAGGGATAAATCCCTAGAAACTGTGTAAAACCATGGGCAAGAGAAAAACATGCTTTCTGTTTTTATTTTGAATCTTTTGCTCTGCTGGAGTTGTCTGTGTGTCATAGGCTGAATTGTGTTCCCCAAAATTTTATATTCCAAAGTCCTAAGTCCTAAGAATGTGATTTTATGTGGAGGTAGGACTTTGGAAGAGGTAGTTTAAGTGAGGGCATCATACCTTGATTCAATATGACTGGCCTTCTAAGAAGAGGACATTGGGACACAGATACATGTGAAGACAGGGAGAAGACAACCACCCCGCCATCCACCAGCCAAGGAGAGGGGCAGAAAAGCAGGTTTCAGGGGACGATCACTTAAGTTTCCGTGAGAAAGGACATGCTCTGTCCAAGCTCTAATTCCCAAGGAACTCTGGTCCTTGGTAAAGAACTTTTTACCACAAATTCTCATTAGCCACAAGCCACCAGGGACCTCACACAATTTTGTCTGTGTTAGAGGCAACAGATCAAAGAACAAAACATCGAATTTCTTTCTTTTTTTGCCTCATTCTCTGGAGGTTGTTGGGCTTTGTTCAGGTCTCACAGGAAAGGCAAGAAGGACTCAGAAAGCATGACAATCTTCCAATACACTAAACTAACCATTGGCAAAGAAAAAAATAAAAGTCTTAGCTGTGCAGTTCCACACCCTAATAAGTCAAGAAGTCCATAGATTCAAAGAATCCTGAGGCATGTGTGATAAAGAAGCTGAAGAGCAGGTTAACGAGTTCCTTGTGTAGGCAAAGAGATTCAGCAATTTAACCCCTTTGTGACCACAGCTTGTGGGAATTTTACAGCTCAAGCATTTTCAGCCATCCGGAAATCAGGGTGACTGGCTCATCTTAGTTTGCCTGAGACTTAACCAGTTTTAGCCCTAAAAGTCCTGTGTCCTGTGAAGCTCCCCCCTTAGTCCTGGATAAATAGAGACTATTCATACTACCAGAAATCTTCTTCTTTAAACTCTGTGTTGTCAAGCAGACATTTACGTGTAGGGTGGCCTAAGCAGAACCTCTGTAAGAGGAATTAGGAGAAGGAAACCGAAACTTTCCGAATGTCTCTCTACACCATTCCCTTCCCAGTTCCATACAACAGTGCTAATGTCATCAACAGAGGCTTAAAGAAGGGGAGTGGCTGACCCAAGGTAACATGGTGAGTGAGGTGATGGGCTGGAATGTGAAGCAGGTTGGTGTGGCTTCAAAAATCTGTGTTCTCAATGATACGTCACTTTTCACTACTATGAAAAAGTCAAAGAACAACAGATGTTGGCACAGTTGTGGAAAACAGGGAACATTCATTCACTGTGAGTGGGATTGCAAACTAGTTCAACCTCTATGGAAAAACAGTATGGTGATTTCTCAAAGAACTAAAAATTGAATTACCATTTGACCTATTAATTCCACTGCTAAGGATCTATCCAAAAGAAGAGAAATCAGTATACTAAATAAAAAAAAGAGAGAGAGAGAGATACCTATACTTGCATGTTTTACACAATAGCAAAATCATGGGACCAACCAAAGTGCCCCCCAACAATCAACTGGATAAAGAAAATGTGGCATATACACATCATGGAACACTATGCAGCCATAAAAAATAATGAAGTCATGTCCTCTGCAGCAACATGAATGGAGTTGGGGAACAACATCCTAAGTGAGCTAACTCAGATACAGAAAAGCAAACACCACATGTTTTCACTCATACGTGGGAGCTAAATGGCCACAAAGATGGAAATCATAGGCACTAAGGGCACCGATAAGGGGAAAAGGAGGGGTTGGGGTTAGGGTTCAGAAATTACTTATTGGATACAATGTTCACTACTGGGGAAATGGGCCACCTAAGACAGAATCCCCACCACTTTACAACATGTCCATGTAAGAAACATGCACTTTTACCCTCTGAATCTAAAATGAAAATGAAAAAAAAAAATCTGTGTTCTTAACCCCTGTGCCATGTGACCTAATCTGGGCCTGCCATGAGTAGGACCTGAGTGAATGGTCTCTAAGGAAGTCGGCTGAAATTAAGGCACATAGACGTTAATGACTTGCCCATGGTCACACAGCTTGTTAGCAGCAAGACTGGGAATAAAACTCAGATTTCCAGCTCCATAACCAAGGCTCAAGATACTAGAAAGCAAGAAAGTCTTACAGTTACATGAACACTGAAAGAAATTTGCCACGGCGAAGAATGGAACTGCATCTGAAATTAATCACTCAAACTATTTTGGAAGGCATTTTCTGAGGAAAGGCTCAAATGGCTCTAGGTCACTAAACTTCTAAACTGCAACCAGGCAGCCACTAGATTCTTACTCTGACAAACTCTTAATTAGGCAAGTCTGGTGAAAAGCTGATATTCATGGCATTTGAGTAAATAAAAGCAAACCAGCAAAAAGCAGAATAAAACACTCTGAGATTGGGGAAACTCTCTTGCAGAGAGAAATTTTCTATGGCATACGCTCTCCCTAATTGAATGATGCTGTGGGGTATGTGTGTGTGTGTGTGTGTGTGTTTTGCATCGGGAAGTGTATCTAGAAACCACCAGCTGGAGCGTGACTTCCGCTACCTGATCCATTTTAGTAGCATTTCACTTCATTCCAACAGCATTACAGGTAAGCCTTGTTTTAGGTAACAAAAACTCAGTAACACACCAACCATCCATAAGTCACTAACCTGATCAGGTCAGCTATTCAATACAGACACAAGATCAATAAAACAGGCTTAGGCCGTAGACCTAGTTTCAAATCCCAGCTCCATTATAATCTAACCATCCATCTTGAGACACTTAGTTCCTCTAAACCTTGTTTGTTCTAGCTATTAAAAAAATAGTAAAGACTCAGTCAAGCATCTGACTCTTAATTATACTAATACAAATTACCACTACAGCTTTCCAAAAAGCTAGAAAGAAGTAAGACAAATGTCTCTTACACCATCAAAATAGATACTATCTAGACACTGAAGTTCCTACATTCCACCAACAAATGAGTGTGCACTTTGTCTGTCACTGTGACCTTAAATATTCTTATTTTGGTTGTCTGGTGTATAGACTTCCATGTCCTTTTTGAATTAACTTCACATAGGAAAGTTAGGGACAGGTCTAAAAATCTTCCTTCCATACGACCCCACAATCCCCCTACTGGGAATATAACTGGAAGAACTCAAATCACTCTATGAAAAAGATACCTGCACATGCATGTTTATTGCAGCATTGTTCACAATAACAAAAACATAGAACCAACCGTGCTGCCCATCGAAAGAGGACTGGATTAAAAAAAAAAAGTGGTACATATGCATGATGGAATATTATGCAGCCATAAAGAAGGACAAAATTGTGAACTTCACAGCAACTTGGATGGACTATAATACTGAGTGATCTACCACAGAAACAAAGAACTAGTATCACATGTTCTCACTCATAAGTGGACCTTGGACAATTATCTAATACTGTAAGAAAAAGGTTGGCAGTAGTGGGAAATTTCCCCGGGGGGCGGGGGTATTGCCAGTAGTGGGATTCTGCCCGGCGGCCGGGGGCAAACTTCATCAACAAAGGTATCTGTATAATGAACATTTGTATACCTAACCCTGAATTGTACCCCACATCTTTAAAATAAAAATAAAAAAAAGAAAGGGACATGTGTAATCTATTTTTAAATAAATTTTTTCAAGAGTTCAAATTTCATAGGTTAGATCTTCATGTTCCTCGACCTGTTCCTAGATATCTTGCTTTAAGAAGGCCACTGGGGGCTGGACTCAGTGCTCAGCCTGTCATCCCAGCACTTTGGGAAGCCGAGGCGAGTGGATTGCCTGAGTCCGCGAGTTCGAGACCCGCCTGGGCAACCTGGCGAGACTTCGTCTCTACAATAAATATAAAATTAGCCGGACGTGGTAGCGTGCACCTGTAGTTCCGGCTATGTGGAAGAATGAGGTGGAAGGATCGCCAGAGCCCAGCAGGTCGAGGCTGCAATGGCTGGGAGCATGCCACTGCACTCCAGTCTGGGCGACAGAGTGAGACTCCAACTCAAAAAAAAGAAAAGGCCACTGGGGTTTTATGGAAAGAGCATTCACTGGCTTGGATTCTGACATACTTCATCTCAAAACCAGGGCACATGGGAAACCTGTACTGGTGTTAATTCGCTTGGTTTAGAACCTGTTGAATTGTCAATGAGTCACCTCTCTGCCTGAGGCCTTACTTTGATTCTGTTAATCCCAGTGAGGCAGAAGTTTCAGGACATCAAAAGATTGAGTCCAGTCAGGGATTCTTTCTCTTCATCCAAGACAAATCTAGCAACATTCAGCTACTGTCCACACTGTTTCTAACTCTCTGCATGAAGCGGGTGTTTTAAATGTAGGCTTTACTACTTTTCAGGGATGGTGGAGGCCAAAAGACCAGGAGATGACTGCCATTGAAAAAATAGTTTCCCCACAGGAGAGGCATACCACACTATGCAGGGCCACCTGGGGAAGTCTCAGGACCAGTCAGGAGGCAGAGGGGGCAGGAGGAAAATGTGGCAAGAGCCTCTCTTGTTTCCAAAGAAAGAAAAGGGCGAAGCAGGGCAAGCGGGTATAGGATTGGTTAGCTTGAGGAATTTCAGCAGGTTCTGTGTGCAGGGGCAGTCCTGAGTTGTCTGTTACCACCTAGAGTGAGTAGGGCAGGAGAATAGTGGCCTGGAGCAGAGCCTTGCGAGAGCCTCATAAAGAAGGGATTCAGAGTATGGGCCTTCGAATGGTCAGTTTGCTTATGAAAGGAGCCATTGCAGGGGAGTCTTTTACTATCTCTAGAAATTGGCTAGCCTTGGGAGTGGCAGTCTCTCTTGGGTCAGGCTAGCGAGGCCCCAAGATGACAAAGCATCAGAAAATACAGAAAATACTCTTACGACCCAGCAATCCTCTTTCTGGGAATATGCTCAGAGGAACTCAAATCATTCTACAAAAAAGATGCCTGCGATTGCATGTTTATTGCAACATTATTCACAATAGCAAAAACATGAAACGAACTGTGCTGCCCATCAAGAGTAGACTGGATTAAAAAAACATGGTACATATACATGATGGAATATTACGCAGCCATAAAGAAGGACAAAATTATGAACATCGCAACAACTTGGATGGATTTAGAGTCTGTAATACTCAGTCATCCAGCATAAACAAAGAACTGAGTACCACATGGTCTCACTCGTAAGCAGACCCTGAACAATTTTTTTTTTTTTTTGAGTTGGAGTCTCACTCTGTCCTCTGTCGCCCAGACTGGAGTGCAGTGGCCACTCCCGGCCACCGCAGCCTCGACCTGCTGGGCTCTGGCAATCCTTCCGCTCAGCCTTCCAAGTAGCTGGAACTACAGGCACGCACTACCACGCCCGACTAATTTTTGATTTATTGTAGAGATGAGGTCTGGCCAAGTTGCCCAGGCGGGTCTCGAACCCGCGGGCTCAGGCAATCCACTCACCTCAGCCTCCCAAAGGCGCGGGATTACAGGCTGAGCCACCGAGCCCGGCTTTTATGTAGTTTATTAACTGACTGAGAGAAACATACACGATATACTTACATGTAACTGATTAAAGAACTCCAAATATGTGGAGGTGCTGTGAAAGAGAAGTACTAGGTACTTTGCAGCATCACATTATCAAGAAAGTCCTCCCCGTCCAAATGACAATTAACCTGACACCTGAGAAATGAGATGGCATTAGCTAGGCAAAATGAAATTGTAAAATTTGCATTTATAAGGAGCCAAGGAAGAAAAAGCATGGCATATTTAGGGGATTGAATTCAATGTGGCTGGGAGAGGAAATAGCTGAGAAAAGACAGATCTGGAGAAAGAAACAGAGACTAGCTTACGGAGTGCCTGTGCATTATGTTAAAGACTTTGCTCTTGTAATCAGCCCAGCATGGTGGCACATACCTATAATTCCAGCAATTTGGAAGACAGGTGAGAGGATAGCTTAAGCCCAGGAGTGCCAGACCAGCTTGTACAACATAGCAAGATCCCGTCTTTTAAAAATAAAAATAAAGATGAATAAAAACTTTGCTTTTAGTTTACACTCATTGCAAAGTCTTTGAAGAATTTAAACTTGGGAATGTCATGATCATATTTACATTATCAATAATAAAATCACTATGAGAGGGTGGAGGGGGTGGAGTTTCAGGTAAAATTACAGTTTTAATCTGTAGCTTATATAACTCAATGACACATGCCACAAATCAATTACTTCTGTGTGTGATTATAAATTCTACAGACCCTTATCTGGGTAAGGCTTATCTGCTGTTCCTATAAAGCCAGATCCAAAAACAGCAGATAAGGCAAATGTGTGTGGCTACCATTGGAAAGTTCTGAGCACCTCCTCTTGGGGCAGAGCTGTGCCAGTTTCCAATTGATTCTGCCAAAACTTAAGATTTGATTCATCGTTGCAGAGGAGAGCAGAGTGAAAACACATGGACATTTCCCCCATCAAAGTGAGTTTCACCTGAGTTTCACAGGAAGAAGTATAAAATTGGCAATTATTTTTGCTTTTTAAAAAACTAAATATATTAGAAAAATATTGCTTAGATGTTTCTGAGAGGTCAAAATTGTATGGTAAGATTACAACTACTGGTAAGAAGTTGTTTATCTTCTTCACACAAAAAAATAACCAAAGTCTTGGATATGTGAATAAAACTCCATAACTTTGATGTGCACATTTATGTTTAACCACTAAATGCCATCATTGACATCTTTTCAGTCCTTTAATTTTTGTTGTCTTTTTTTGCTTCTAACATAGTAGAATTTTATGTATTTGTAGGTAAGGGGGTTGGAATTTGTTGGGAAACTATGGACCACAGGCCAACCCCAGTCTACTTTGTGTTGTGTTGGCCCTTAAGCTAAAAGTCTTTTGTTTTTTTTGTCTTTCATTTTATTTTCCCTTCTACAAATGGTTAAGCAAACAGAAAGTTAGCATTAGTTTGTGAAATTATTTGCTTTGCTTATGAAACATGAAAACCAATATCAAGAGCGTTCTATGATATAAGAACCCCCATGTTATGCAATTTTGCAAAACATTCTATTTATCTTCCTCAAAAAATCATGTCAACACTATTTTGTTACCTCATTTAAAATAAGGTATTTGAAAATATACTAATATTATTTTTAAAAATATTGTATAATTTATATTTTCTACTCATTCAATCTGAGCATTTCCCCCAATTATAAATGTAAAATTAATTAGAATTCACTGTATTGATTTTGCATGTTTTAATGACTTTTTTCTAAATACAGGACAATCATTTGTATTCATTAGTGTTCTGAAGAAGAAGTAAAGCAATTATACCAAAACTATCATGAGATTATAATTTATGGAATTATTAATTAACTATATGCCAATTACTCATTGTGTACTAGAGAGAAAAAAGAAAAGAATACCAAAAAGGTAGAGAATAGATTTTTGTGCTTGAGAATCCCAACCTATGCTAGGGACAGGAAAAAATTAAAGACCCAAAAGAACACCAAATAACCAAACCAAACAGAAAAAGGGCATCCGTTTTCTGAGTTGACCAGAGTAATAGAACAAGCTTTTGGAATCTTTTCCTTGTTTCTTGTTATATGATCATAGTGAAAAATATTTTACAACTTGGTTACTTTAGATAAAGATTAAAAATAGTGTTAGCTTTAGACATATTGATTGGTTATCCCACAGAAAGATAATTTAATTATGATAAAGTTAGGTGCTAGGAGATATGATGGTTGGTATCCAGACATTTGCTAGTGAAAAGATAAAGATATGACCTCCCCATCTTGCTTGTTTCAAGATAAAAACTCCACAGATGAAAGTTCTATGTTATGACACACACAGATTTGGTTGTAGTCAATTAAGATGATCAGTGTTTTTGATATGATGTTTTGATATCAGTGATAATCAATTGTTTTAAATAATTCTCAATTGAAAGTCAACTAACTTATACTTCTCAGGGAACTATATGGTTATTATGAAACACTCCAAGTTCTGTGTGAAGCAGAGTAATAATCACACTTTCTCAAATAAATAAATAACCTTATCTAAGTATTAAGACAACACAATCTCTTCTCCAACTTTTTAAAAAAGTTACTCATACCTTCAGTTGATTTAAGCTAGAAAACCTAAAGGCATGAAGCTTTTACCTCTATTCCCCCAAGATGCTCAACCCCAATAAAATAATAACTTTGGGTTTCTGCTTCCTGAGGCTTTTGACAGATTTGCACATGTAGGTGCCTCTGTTGCCTAGCTCATTCCTTGGGTGCTTTTTCATTTTCCTGAGTACAATCATAGCCCTGTTTATTCTGCAGCAGAGATTTGACAGTCTGTATTCTATGTCTACCCATTTATTTGTAACACAGTAAGAAATATTGTCAGCCCCTGGGTGAAAGTTATTAGATTAGTACCAGAGCTTATGTGTTTGA
Source organism: Tarsius wallacei (assembly GCA_963574415.1). Classification (NCBI taxonomy): domain Eukaryota; kingdom Metazoa; phylum Chordata; class Mammalia; order Primates; family Tarsiidae; genus Tarsius; species Tarsius wallacei. The sequence goes on from CAUYQG010163636.1 coordinate 28,598, forward strand.
CTGTGCTGGGAACAAGATGTGAAAAATCAAGGTTTTGCACTCTTTTGTTTAGTATTTCTGTTTTGTCCACTAATGAATCAGATGTGTATCTAATATTTTAAGTGAAGGGCTTATTTGTCCACAGAGTTCAGAGTGCTAAGCTTGTTGCTTAGAAGCAAATATCCTTTCACTGTTGAGGGAGCATCTACTGGATTAGGCAGAGTCTATAGGGCAGGATGAGTAAAGGATGCTATTGGCTTTGAACACTCACCCAAGTGGAGTAATTTATATCCTCCTGTTATTTGCTGTGTGGTAGGTGGGAAGAACTACTTAACAAGTCAATGGCATACATTCTGATGAGTGATTAGTTACCTAGATTGAAGGTAACTGTCAATATAATGTAACTAAATATTCTAGAAGAAGCTCTGCCTCTGCAAGACTTGTAAGGCCACCCAGAATTCATCTCTGAATTATTTCATGCTGTCTTGATTTCTGTTTTTTTCTTCACTTCCTTTTCCATTTTTTTTTACTTGTAAGTTAACTTTTGTTGTGCTAATAAGATTTGGGATGGGTGGCTCTGCAAAAAAGGTCTTTCCTCCTTGGTTTTATGATGGATAGGTATTACAAATTTGTCCCTGAATTCTGTCAAGTTAATCTTCTAAATGTTTTGCACTTCTCTCCATTATACCTTGACTGTAGTGCTGGCACCTTGTCACTTGTCTGGACTTGGGTAGAGCCTCTAGAACTGTGGTCCCCAACCTTTTTGGCATCAGGAACCAGATTTGTGGAAGACACGTTTTCCATGGGTAAGGTTGGGAGTGTGGATACATCAGGCATTCAATTCTCATAAGCACCAAGCCTAGATCCCTTGCCAGCGCAGTTCACAATAGGGTTCATGCTCCTATGATAATCCAATGCCCCCACTGATCTGACAGAACCAGGAGCTCCACTGGCTGACGCAGTACCACCTGCTGTATAGCCTGGATCAGTCCCAGTACCAGTCCATGGCCTGGGGGTTGGGGATCCCCGCTCTAGAAGACTCAAAGTCTATGTACTCTCAGACTTCTTTCTAGTTTATTCTCCACACTGCACCAAGGGTGATCACCAAGAAAGGAAATTTGATCATATGACTCTTCCCTGGTTCAAATCTCTTAATCACTTCTAATTGCTATTGGAATAAAGAGAAAACCCTCATTAATCAAGTATGTGGATTCACTCTCATTAATCTGTATGGCCCTTCACATGAATATTTACAGAGTTTCTGTTTGTGCTTATGTGTCTTCGGCAAGGTCTCCTGGTGCTCACTTTGGAAGCTGTAGGATCCACTGTCCACATCTTCAGCCTGACTATGAGCTTCCCCTCACCGGGAACACAGGGCTTTCTTGCTGTCTTACCCTGATTCTACTCCCCCTTTGTCACAAGCATCTTCTTCCTCTTCCAGTTCCAGCAAGTTCTGCCATTTTTCTAATCATTTCATCTCCAGTGCTTGACGCCAGGGCCTGATGTACGATAACACTCCATGAGTAATTCCTAGCCCTTTGGTAATAGCCCATAAAAAATACTGGATTTTTTTGTCTCCACTTTGACCTGCTGTACCTCAACTGATGACAATTGTTATTTGCTACTGATCTGATATTCTTTCAGGAAAATGGACTGCAAAACTCCTTTTAAAAAGTATATAAAGTGAATGGTTATAAATAATTATACAAAACCAATATTGCCTTTACATGTTGAATTTATTCTCTCCCCTTTTATTCATTATTCTAAGTTCATTATTGTTTCTTTAGCTTCTTTAAAATATATGATTATGCGTCATGAGTAGAACCTTCATCTCCTTTCCTTGCTTTATATTTTTCCATAGTACTTACTATCATCAAACATACAATATAGTTTATTCATTTATTTATTGTTTGTGTATCCCTGCCCCAGCCTGCTGAATTCCCAGTGTCTAAAATCATGCCAAGCACATAGTAGATCATTCAAAAATATTTATCAATAAATTAGCTCGTTTTTTTTTTTTTTAGTTGGAGTCTCACCCTGTCGCCCAGACTGGAGTGCAGTGGCTGCTACCGGCCACCGCAGCCTCGACCTGCTGGGCTCCGGCGATCCTTCCGCTTCAGCCTTCCAAGTAGCTGGAACTACAGGCGC
>CAUYQG010163638.1:0-10286 GCA_963574415.1 Tarsius wallacei
AGTCAGAGTGTCGCTCTGTCGTCCAGGCTGGAGTGCAGTGGCATGCTCATGGCCTCCACAGTCTCAACCTGCTGAGCTCAGTTGATCCTTCCACCTCAGCCTTCCAAGTAGCTGGAACTACAGGCATGCACTACCACACCCAGCTGATTTTTTTATTTGTTGTAGAGACAAGGTCTTGCCATGTTGCCCAGGCTGGTCTCAAGCCCCTGAGCTCAGGCAATCCTCTCGCTTCTGCCTCCCAAAGTGCTGGGATTACAGGTGTAAGCCACCACACCCAGTTTCTAAGAAGAGAGCCCAGGAATAAATATTTTTAACAGTACCAGTGATTCTTATATGCAGTCAGGGTTAAGAACTACTACATTCCTGATGAATTACAAATATCTCCAGTAGTAGAGTTCTCTCACCTGAACTCTGTATATGAACTTCTTTCAAGTTACAAGCCAATAATAAACATTGGTCCATTTTGATTGTTATTTATATTCTGAGAATATATTGGTTACTTATTTTTAGGGAAGAAAGTAAATTTAAGAATTGGAAAATCTGCATGCTATATAATTACAAAAGGCTTACCACACAACACTGTGAATGTATTAAATGACATTGAATTATCCACTTTAAAATAATTACTTTTATGTTTTGTGAATTTCACCTCAATTTAAAAAATGCCAAAGAAAGAAAGAAAGACCGGATGTGGTGGCTCACTCCTATCATCTCAGCACTTTAGGAAGCCGAGGTGAGGGGATTGCGTGAGCCCCAGGGTTCAAGACCAGCCTAGGAAACTTGGTAAGACCTCATCTCTACAATAAATCAAAAAATTAGCCGGGCATGGTGGCACATGCCTGTAGTTCCAGCTACTCGGAAGGCTGAGGCAGAAGGAATGCCTGAGCCTAGTAGGTCAAGGCTGCGGTGGCCATGAACATGCCACTGCACTCCAGCCTGGGAAACAGAGCGAGACTCCGACTCAAATACAAAGGAAGGAAGGAAGGAAGGAAGGAAGGAAGGAAGGAAGGAAGGAAGATGGTCAATACTTTAATACTTTTCCTGAAAATAATTTCAAATTTCTCAACAAACACACAAAAAAGAGGATTAGAATTGAGTGTGTAGAAGACATACCTCAGGATATCTGCCTGTGCCATAAGCAGAGGAGGATGGCTCCTCCCAGAGGACATTCTCAAAAAATGAACCCAGGCAGCCATTTTTATAGTTTGAGCATCTGTTCTTTCTAGCACGGGTGGTTGAACCAGAGATAATCATTTGACCTAAGAATAGTTCATTCATAGGCAGATGATTTGGGTTAATTATATTCTCTTGAGATTTTGAACTAATACGCTCAGAACCAAGGCAACTTGGTATTAAGCACCAGACTTCTGAATTCATATGGAGTCAGGACTGAAGTTAAAACAATTTAAGCCATGTACGAGCCAAGTTGTAAGGGGACAGGGTTAGACTAAGCAGAGAAAACAAGAGATCAGGAGCGAGGTCTACTTAACCAGCACGAAAGTAACACTGGGAGAAAGGTGGTTCATAACTGTCCACAGGGTCAACATGACAAGGTAAAACAAAAACTCTTGTGGTATGGACTGAGTTTGGATTGTCATTCCCAGAGAACCATGGGGATGGGGCATCGACAACATCTAAATCTCAAGTTCATCTGCAGTCATTTCAAAGATGTCAAGGAGAAAGTCTCAGCCAGAGTGATCTGTCTACACCAAGGTATGTGCAGGTCAGTCTTTCTCTTCTATGACTCCCACCTCCTGCAGGATCATGTCTGAACTCCTCAGTGAAGTACATGTGGCCTCCCACGATCTGAAGTCCTTGAATCAATCTTTCTGCTGCATTTTCTCCTCCCCAGGCATTTGGCATCCTCAAAAGTGGAATGCTGACAATTCCTCCTGGAAAATCTCCCTCCCTTCATTCCCTGGGCTCCATCTCCCAGGAACTTTAATACTATATAGAGTGGGATAAGCAACATTCATTCAACATTTGCTGAGTGTTTACTTACTCTTTAGGACACATCTCAGGTATTACTTCCTAAAATCCATCACTGACACCACCCCCTCAACTTCAGTGAGGGATCTTTCTCTAGGATATAATGGTACAAATATCCAGATCAGTTCTCTCCCATCACATTTATCATGCAAAGCTTATATTATCTGTTTAATATGCCTGGCTCTACCACCAGAGTGTACACCCACACGATCAGGGGTTATCCTCCCTAATTCTCCTTTGTTGTTAGAGCAGAGCTTGCCATCGAGAGAGTACAGACTAAAGAAACTATGCTTTTTAAATTGTGTAAGAGTACTAGAAGAATCTCTGTTGAGGTTTGTATAGCACAATCTCACAAAAATACAACTAATTTGTAAGACTCTTATACCCTAAATCTCACAGAGAAATGAATCTTTAGTTTGGTTTCCTAGCTGAAAATTAAGCATTGCTATCCATGTCATCCTTTTCACAGTACTTTCACATACTCTCTCTTAACCATTCCACAATGACCCTGTGACGTTGGTTCCCTTCTTACCATGCAAGTGAAGCCCAGCACAGCTCCGTAAGGTCATGTGACTTGCTGAGGGTTACGCGGACTAGTAACAGAGGGATCGGGATTAGAATCTGAGATTAGAGCTTGGTTTTACAAAAGATGCTCCTCATCTAGGGATCAGTTTTACTGACTTCAAAGACAAGATGGAAACTAAGGAAAAATGTTTAGACCTTATCCCACAGAGCAGAATCTGAGGGGAAAAAAGCCAGGGGCAAGGGGACAGTGTTGATATCTGTCATTCTGCCATGCCATCCTTTTCTCCTGCTTCCCTGTGACCCCTCTGCCGTCTACCAGGAAGGAGTAGAAAGATGTTTCAAACATGCAGTGGTGTGTTTCAGCTCAAATGCATTCAAATTCATAACTGTTGTTGGGTACCTCAATCCAAGACCTTAGGTAAGCTGCTGTGGGGAACGAAAAAGATGAGTGGGGCATTCACCGCCCCCCAGGGCCTTAAGTTGTATCCATCCGCATGGTAAATGACGAGATGTGCAAAATGTTCAAGATGTACAAGATGCTCATATGACAAGCACTACTCATATGTTTATGTATAAATTTATTTATCCAGTAAATATCAACTGAGTGTCCACTGTGTTCCAGGCAGTGCTCTGGTACTGGGGATATGGTGGTAAAAAGACAAAGTCTTCGCTCTTGTGGTACTTCTGTTTCACTGAAGACAGACAATAAATAAATAAATAAATAAATAAATAAATAAGGCAATTTAAGATAACTGTGCATGCCATAAAAGCACAATTTTTGTATATGTTAAAATAACTGAAAAATATGAGCAACAACCTCAATACTGCAGTAAAATTATTTGACAGAAATTAATATCTATTGTTCCTCAAAACTCTCAGTACTCTAGGAATAGGATGAAACTTCCTCAACTTGATAAAGAACACCTATGAAGAACCTACAGATAACATCATACTTAATGCTAAGAGACTAATACTTTCCCCTCCAAGACTGGGAGTGAGGTAAGGATGTTTTATCTCATGACTTCTAGTCTGTATTACGTTGGATGCCATAACTTGTGAAAGAAGGCAAGAGAAAATATATAAGGCACGGAGACTGGAAAAAACAGAAGTAAAACTATTTACTCCCAGATGTCATGATCTCCTACATAGAAAATCTCAAAAATTTATCCCCAAAAGTCTTCTATAATGTGTGAGTTTATCAGAGTGGTAAGACACAAGGCCATTATCCAAAAATCAAATGTATTTCTCTATACTGACAATGAACAAGAAGAAAAGAAGAAGAAAAGGGAAAAAAAACCCCACAATTTACAATTGCATAAAAGAAAAAAAACCCTGAAATACTTAGGGAGAAACTTAATTAAATGTGTAAAGGATTTGTACCTAGAAAACCACAGAGCAAGGCAGGAAAAATGAAAGAAGATTCAATGGAACGGAGCAACATACAATGACTACGGGCAAAAGACTCAATATTGTCAGGAGGCAAGTTCTCTCCCAGCTGATCTAGAGAGTCAATACAATCCCAGGCCAAGTGGTTTTTTTTTTTTGCAGAAATTTATATGGAAATGTAACCTACCTCGAATACCAAAATAATTTTTTACAAAACAGAATTAAAAGAGTCAAATTAGCCGGGCTCGGCGGCTCAGCCTGTAATCCTGCGCTTTGGGAGGCTGAGGTGAGTGGATTGCCTGAGCCCGTGGGTTTGAGACCCACCTGGGCAACTTGGCGAGACCTCATCTCTACAATAAGTCAAAAAATTAGCCAGGCGTGGTGGCGCGCGCCTGTAGTTCCAGCTACTCGGAAGGCTGAGGCGGAAGGATCGCTGGAGCCCAGCAGATCGAGGCTGCGGTGGCTGGGAGCGGCCATTGCACTCCAGTCTGGGCGACAGAGTGACTCTGACTCAAAATAATAAAAAATAAAAAAAATAAAATAAGAGACTCAAATTACCTGAAATTAAAACTTATGCTAAATTACCATTAATGAGGATAATGTCATGTTGGCATAAAAATAGAGTAGAGCGAGGCACAATGGCTCAAGCCTGTAATCTCAGCACTTTGGAAGGCCGAGGTGAGGGGATTGCCTGAGCCCACATGTTCGAGAACAGCCTGGGCAACTTGGCGAGACCTCATCTCTACAATAAGTCAAAAAATTAGCTGGATGTGGTAGCGTGCACCTGTAGTTACAGTTACTTGGAAGGCTGACGTGGAAGGATTGCCCGAGCTCAGCAGGTTGACGCTGGGGTGGCTGTGAGTGTGCCACTGTACTCCAGCCTGGGTGATGGAATGAGACTCCAACTCAAAAAAAAAAAAAAAAAAAAAAGGAGTAGAAAAATGGCACAAAATAGAGAGTCCTAAAATAGACCTATACATTCATGATTAATTGATTTTGAACAAAAATGCCAAGGCAAATCAATGGGTAAAGGATAATCTTTTCAACCAATGATGCTGGAATAATTGGATTTCCATATAAAAAACGAAAACAAAACAAAAAGTCTTGATGCTAGTCTTATAATACACAGAAAAATAAAGTGTTTGAATGACTTAAAAATATAGATACTGATAAATAAAACAATGCTTAGAATATGAAAATATTTACAACTCAGTACTAAGGCACATTTTTTTTTTCTGAGTGGAAGTCTCACTCTGTCACCCAGGCTGGAGTGCTGTGGCATGTTCACGGCCACTGCAGCCTTGATCTGCCAGGCTCAGGTGATCCTTCTGCCTCAGCCTTTCATGTATCTGGGATCATAGGCATGCACCTCCATGCTTGGCTGATTTTTTGATTTATTGTTGAGACAAGGTCTCACCAAGTTGCCTAGGCTGGTCTCAAACGCCTGAGCTCAGGCAATCCTTTCATCTCAGCCTCCCAAAGTGCTGCAACTACAGGCTTGAGCCACCACACTCAGCCTACATTTTTTTAATGTACAAAAGATTCAAACGGATATATCATGAAGAAGGGATAGGCTGGGGTTAAATAATATAAAGTATGCTCTTTCTGGCCATGATAAAATTAATCAGAAATCAGAAATCAATAGCAGAAGAAAATTTGTGAAATGTATAAATATATAGAAATTAAATATATTCTCAAATATGCAATGGATAAAACAATAAATCACAGAGAAATCAGAAAATACTTTGAAATGAATGAAAATAAAAATTAAACATATGAAAAAACTCAAGTTATACAGAACATGTTCTATAACTGCAAGGTAATTAAATTAGAAATCAATAACAGAAAGATCTCTGGAAAATTCCCAAATATTTGGAAATTAAATGACATACCTCTGAATAACCCATGGATAAGAGAAGAAATCAAAACCTGTGGGATGCCACTAAAACAGTACATAGAGGAAAATCTATAGCACTAAAATATGTATACCAGACAGAAGAAAGGTCTAAATAATGGTCTCAGCTTCCATCCAAGAAACTAGAAAAAGGACAAATTAAACCCAAAGTCAGTGGAAGAAATAAAATAACAAAGACCAAAATGGAGTAAATGAAACAGAAATCAGAAAAACAATAGAGAAACTCATGAAACCATGATTCTTTGAGAACATTCAAAACGTTAGGGAGTTTCTAGCTTTCCCAATTAGGGAAAAAAGAGAGGGCACAAATCCTCAGCAGGTCTCCAAATCCTTGCTCTTAGCACACCTAAAACCTGAAATTCCAGAAATAAAATAGGACACCTGGTATCCAGGAGCCAAGGGCACATTTGGAAAACTGAAAGCAAATCAAGACTGACCTTATCATCAGTAAAATAGATACATCAGAACTCAACTCCAGAATTCATATTATTTGTGATATTCTGTCCTGAAATTTTCTGCTGGTGAAGTAACAAACATTAAATAATGAAATTATGAGGCTTGGAATTGTATAACTGTTCCATGAGACCTATTCTGCTTATGATTGTCAAACGATGACTGGTTTTTCACAATAATATCTCACTATCTTAGCAGCCCATTTATAAACCTCCTGTTCTCTTGAAAGCACAAGAAAGCAGGGGACACATGAAGAAGAGGGAAAAAGAAATGGTGAGATTCGGGAACTTGGTGAGGTGGAGCCAGATGCCACTGCCGTCTCTGGAAAGTCATTACTCTGGTCTCGGGTAGCTCATGTGGGCTCCAGACCCTTGAATCTTTGGCCATAGTTAGTGCACGATAGAAGACGCAGCACCACCCCTCAGGCGAGGCTCCCACAGAGAGCGACTTCTACCTTTGGGTGATGCTATGGAAGGTAATTATTATGAAAACTACGCCAATTGCCCCTGTCAGATTAGGGATATACCTCAGGAATACTAGAGAAGGAATTTAGTAATGAAATATCAATGAAGAAGGTGGGATGCTAGAACACGATCCTGCTCCCTTTTGATGCAAAAATAGGCAGTCCAATTTGGACCCTGGTCACAAGGAAGAAACAGAAGAAACAGAGGAGATGCTGACCAAATATTTAAAATGACACTGGTGACTCAAAGATGACCTCATGTCTTTCGTTTGGTAGTGACAGCATAGCCTTTTAGAATTCGGGAGGAAAACAGATCCAAGCCCAGGCCCCATGACCTTGATGTGGCTCAGATTTCAGTCCAGGTAGGATGTGTGACTTCACTGGACGGTGCTAATGAAACACAGGGCACACTGCCTTGCTTCTGCTTGACATTTAATTTGCTTTGTGATTCTTTGCATGTTCTGCTGTCTGCTGACACAGGAGCTTTCAAGATGGACAGAACACCCAAAAGGTGCCTTATTGTTTACAGAGGAGGTAATTCTAAGAGGAAAGCACCTGAAGAGCAGGGTGTAAGGTCTAGATTCCACACACATTCAAACTTCCAGCCCTATTTGATTCTCTCAGTCATAGTGGGTCATTTATCTTTCCATGTCTATTGTGCTTTTGGCCTCCTCAAGTTTAAAATGCCCAGCAAAAAGTCCAAGAGAGAAGTGTGAAGGTGCAGGTCATTTCTTTCATCTATGAAAGGAAGGCACAGTATCCTCCTCAAGGCCTAGTAATGTAAGTTTTTTTTGACTTGCCAAAGTATAAGCATAATAGGATGTCATGCTTATGTGGGTCAGAATTTCAGGAAAGGCTGCGTTGCAGTTTTTGCTAGAAGTCTCTCACAAGGTTGCAGTCAGATGTCAGCTAGGTTGAACCAGATGCTCGAGTCGACTAGGTTGAACCAGATGTGAGACCAGGCTGGCTCAGATACACGGACGGCAGTTGATGCTGGCTGTTGGCTGGGAGCTCAGCCATGTTCAGGGGGATGCTCTGGCATGGCGACCTTTGGAATGTCAACACTCTTACATAGAGACTATCTTCTTCCAGAGGAAGTATTTCCGAGGAACTAGGTGGTAGATGCATGGCATTGTATGACAAATCCTTGGAAGCCACATGGAGATATTTTGGCCACATTCTGTTAGCACAGTCACAAACCCAACCAGGTTCAAGGGCAGGGGAATTCGACTTTATCCTTTGAGAGAGGAGTGGTAAGGCCACATTGAAGAGGCTGGGAAATAGGATTGCAGCCATCTTTGAAAAATATCTACCACAGTGACTTTGAGAAAATAACCTCTTCAAAGCTCAGTTTCCCTGTTTGTAAAATGAGAGTAACACGATCGTATAAAAGATTGCTGTGATAACTGAATGAAATAATGTTTATAAAGGCTTAACCACATGCTGGGAGCTTAACTAACGTTTGCTGTTAATAGAGTCCTGAGTCTCATGCTGCTTACTCTGGTTCCTACTCTCTAGGATACGGAACCATGTCACATCTCTCAGAAGCTTCAGCTAAGTGCTTCTAACCCCCTTGTGCATATCCTCGAGAAGATTCTTTTCTTCTTCTTGTCTTCTTCTCGAGTCGACTAGGTTGAACCAGATGTGAGACCAGGCTGGCTCAGATACACGGACGGCAGTTGATGCTGGCTGTTGGCTGGGAGCTCAGCCATGTTCAGGGGGATGCTCTGGCATGGCGACCTTTGGAATGGTCTGTCATCACTGCCTGTGATAATACTAAAATCCTCATTAATTTCTGGCCATTCATTTGCTTGCCACTGCTCCTTGGGACCTGTCTAGAGGAAATTGCTTATCGTGGATCTCTTGAGTCTCCACAGTCTTCTTCAGGAGTATCTCCTGTTCTAAACTATGTCTCCTCAGTGCCAAATCATTCGCACTTCTAGGCCTTTCACTTGCTTTTTTTGGTTTTGAGTTGGTCTCACTCTGTCGCCCAGGTTAGAGTGCAGTGGCATGCTCACGGCCACCACAGCCTCGACCTGCTGGGCTCAGGCAATCCTTCCGTCTCAACCTTTCGAGTAGCTGGAACAACAGGCATACGCCACCACATCCGGCTAATTTTTTGATTTATTGTAGAGACGGGGTCTCACCATGTTGCCCAGGCTGGTCGCGAACCCACAAGCTCAGGCGATCCTCTCACCTCGGCCTCCTAAAGTGCTGAGCCACTGCGCCCTGCCAGGCCTTTCACTTTCTAACGATGACTCATCCCTTCTGTCACTGAAAGAGCAAGGGGCTCCTCCCAACACGAGTGTTCTCTTCCATCTCTACACTTCGCTCTATACACATCCAATGTTTTCTTCTCATCTGTGGTCTCAAAGGAAGACATACCTCTTCCAGTTTCTAAGTTTAAATCCTTCAGCTGCGTATGTAGTTCTCATTTCACGCCATCTTCTACAGAACATGGTTGCACTCATCCTTCTCCTGTATCTGCAGCTGCTACCTCTGAATGAGTGCATTCCCTTGGGTCTACCAAATGCCTGCCTCAGCCTTTCCTTGTTCACAAATACAAACTAGCCAACCCCGAACATCCTGTCTTTAACCTTGCTTCCCTGACCAGTCACTGTTCTCTTCTTTCCTTTGCCGCAGACCTTGAAGCTTGCAAATCCTCACCACAATTCATTCACTCGTTTCTTGCCTCGTCTCTCTGGAAACTTCTTGAAAAAGGACTCCTGGGGCCTCGATGGTTTTAAGCCACTGAATTTTGAGGTGGCTTGTTATGCAATCGTTGTCAAATAATACAGTGGTCAAGGCAGGGTCTTGACCCCTGTGATGACGGCGACGTGCTATCCTTCTGCTTCAGAATGTCATTACCTGCCAGTGAAGCCTCATGGCGTGAGGCTAATGCACTGTTGTAGGGCTTTGGCTTTCAAGTGATGTCATAGAGAATATTTAGAGGAGATTTTTGTTTTTAGACCTGAAGGTTCCCGTCACAGAGTATTGTGGATAGAGAGGCTGGGGGCAGGATATGAAAAGAGAATCAGTCATCTGGGGAGTTTTTCAGTACATACACGGCTAGCTTCTTCGTTCTCCCAGTTGTTTCTTATTGGCTCCTTGGAGTTGGGGATGCTTGAAGTCTCTCTCTAATTCTAATTGTGATCCAGTCCAACCAGTGAATTTTTTTGCAGGAGGAAACTGAGAACTGGAATAGCCAAGCGACTTGCTTAATGTTTCAAACTTGCTAAAGGCCAGAATTTTGTACTCACTTTTTAATGTATGTGTGTGTGTTTTTATTTGTTCTTGTAAACTATTGAATGCATGTTTATAGCAAGTCAAGCAACACAGAGGCCTATAAGCAAACACTATTTCTTACCTTCCTTTTCTTTTTTTTTTTTTTTGAGTTGGAGTCTCACTCTGTCGCCCAGACTGGAGTGCAGTGGCCGCTCCCGGCCACCTGCTGGGCTCCGGCGATCCTTCCGCCTCAGCCTTCCAAGTAGCTGGAACTACAGGCGCGAGCTACCACGCCCGGCTAATTTTTTTGATTTATTGTAGAGATGAGGT
>CAUYQG010163639.1:0-18155 GCA_963574415.1 Tarsius wallacei
CCGTCTGGGCAGGCGAAACCTCATCTCTACAATAAATCAAAAAAATTAGCCGGGCGTGGTAGCGCATGCCTGTAATTCCGGCTACTCGGAAGGCTGAGGCGGAAGGATCGCCGGAGCCCAGCAGGTCGAGGCTGCGGTGGCCGGGAGCAGCCACTGCACTCCAGTCTGGGTGACAGCGTGAGACGCCAACTCAAAAAAAAAAAAAAAAAAGAGCAAACTGCCCAGCAATTTCCTCTGGTAGCCTGATATTAACAATCCCCTAGCTTAGCCTGCACAGAACGTTGTGCATTGCCAATGTCATGGGCCTGGAGCATGGGAAAGAAAGACTGACTGCCCAGACCTAAGGGTGATCTACTTAGGGTCAGTCTTAAAGCAATAGGCCAAGAGGCACAATGAAACAGAAAATTTCAATCACAGCTTTGAGTATCTAATTATCAATGACTTCCTTGGACAAGGGTCATCATCTTCAAGGTACTGTGCTAGTCTGGGAGGCTTTGGAAGGCAAGAAAGAAAAACAACTTCTACCAAGCTTAAGCCATTTTGACAAGCCTTCAGCTTTTCCTTTTCCTTCAATTTCTGTGACAATTTTATGAGGTTCATTAGACACATTCTTAACACACCTTCACATGAATAGACACTGGAAATGACTGAAGTCCTCTATTCTCTCTGCATGCAACACAATGTCCATAGTCAGTAGGAAAGCTGCTTTTCCTATGTGTTCACTAGCTTTTGCTCTCTCTACTTGAAGTTTTTGCTTCCCAAACACCAGTTCCATTTGTTCACAAACCAGTTGCAATGATAATTAAGTAAATTAATAGAGTTGTAATTAACATGGTCAATGAAATAGAGTGAAAAAGAAAGAAAGCTGTTGTTCCTACGTAAACTGAGTTGAATAATCTGGAAAAACTCATTTTAAAGAGAAGTCACTAAAATACAAACCTATAATAAATTATTCACGGGCTAGATAACTATAAAAGAACAGGAGTGGAAATAATAAGAGTGGGAATAAAGGTCTGAAAGGATTCTGTACTTAAACTCATTTCAGTCCATTTTACAACAAACGCAAAATAAGAAATAATTGGCAATTTAGCATGGATGTTGGTTTCTAACAAAAAAGGGGGGAGGGGAAGAGAAAGGAACCCAAATAGTTGACCATAGTTCAAGAAAAGTCCATTATGTTACATGAAAATACTGGATGATAAATATACTTTGGGGTGTTTTAGAAATAATATGATACAGCAGGGCTCGGTGACTCAGCCTGTAATCCCGCGCTTTGGGAGGCTGAGGTGAGTGGATTGCCTGAGCCCATGAGTTCGAGACCCACCCAGGCCACTTGGTGAGACCTCATCTCTACAATAAGTCAAAAATTAGCCGGATGTGGTGGCACGCACCTGTAGTTCCAGCTACTCGGAAGGCTGAGCCAGAAGGATCGCCAGAGCCCAGTGGGTCGAGGCTGTGGTGGCCAGGAGCGTGCCACTGCACTCCAGCCTGGGCAACAGAGTGAGATTCCAACTCAAAAAAAAAAAAAGAAGTAATATGATACATTCTATTGCTTATCTCCACTTGAATGCAATTTTGAGTAACCAACCAACCAACCACTGGCCCTGATTGGGTCAGACGTAAGGGTTTTTCCATCCCACCGCTCTCCAGTTTACTTTCCTGCCTCTTTTGCTGACTCCACCACTGAGATCCATTTTCCTGACACACATAATCAAATTTCCCCAATCCCAAAGAATAAATAACTAGACCTTCATGAAATATCACCACACTGTCCAACTTATATTTAAATTCTGTCCTCCCTTTTATCACCTGACTCTCTGAACTCGTAGTTTAAACTTTCTGCCTACGTTTTCTGTCTTCTAATTCCTCGTGACCTGGTTTCTGCTTCTACCACTAAATTTCTTCCACTCATGCTTCCCCTGCTTTGTCCCCAATATAATTTTTTTTTTCTGACCAAATGTAACAGTCTCTTCTAGGTGCTTGTTCTCCTAGCACTACCTACTGATTGTGGCATTATTTATCACCCCCCTCTTGGAAGATCAAATGATGAATTCTGCGACTGATTTCATAAAATCTTAGACTTACTGCCATGGTCATTGGGAGAAATGTGTCAATTTTCTTGCACTCTCCGTGCCTCATTTTTTAAATGTATAAGTAGAAGTAAGACTAATGTCTACTTCATATGATTGTTATGAGTATTAAGCAAGATAATCCCTATGAAGAGCCTAGCATTGTGAGAGACCATGGTAAATACTTCTCATATCCATGCTATAGGCAACTGCGTACAACCTCCCTGTTCTCACTGCCTCTGGAACCAGGACAATCTCATAGAATCTAAAAGGGGAGAACCCCACCAAAACCGGAATTTATTCATTATAAATTGTGTATTTATTCTTATGTATTTAAACTTCAGTCACCTTCAAAGTATTCTCCATTTGATGCAATACACCAATCTAGACACTTTTTTCACTGCTCAGAATAGTGGTTGAATGCGTCAATTTTGATGACTTTAGTGCTTCTACCATCTTTTGTTTCACCTCTTCCACATCAACAAAACGTTTCCCTTTGAGAACTTTCTTCATCTCGGGAAACAAACACAAAAAGTTCCTCGGGACAAAATCAGGGGAATAGGAGGGGTGGAGCCTGAGGGTCATGCGGTTTTGGGTCAAAAACTGCTGAACACTCAATGCAGTGTGGGCAGGTGTGCTCATAAATAACCCATCAGGAAATGGGGAAACATGTTGTAAGAATCCCCACACAAAAAATGCACTGAAGCCGAATGTAGCTTTTCACAACAATGCTCTCTGGTACTCTGATGTCGATGGGTGCCTAGAACACTTACCCAGCTGGGGAAGCCTGCACTACAAGGGACCCACCCTCCAAAAGATAATTCCAGTTTGGGGGATTCCTCCTCGTAGGCCTTAGAGAGACTACTCAGTGACCTGTATTTCAAGCTCTTTGATTAATTCAAACCCACAGCAAAGATGATTATTCTCTGGGACTCTACATGTATCACAGTTGAACTTATTTCCACCAACTCACCGCTCTTGCAGAGAGGGATGGGAGCATAATATCTGAGTAGCATTTTCAGTTTCTCTGAAGAATAATTTTGAGTATGATTTCAAACAATGGAATGTCAGGGGGTTATTCATTTATTTAGGGGAGAGCATTAATAAGCAGCTAAAACAGGAATTCATGAGTGGTCCTGCTGAACCCTCATATTTCACTACCCCCACATTGTCATGATGCAGGTGTACAGAACAGTGTGAAATCATCAGAAATAATGAGTTGTCTGTGAAAATGTTGTAGGCTGAAATCCTAATGAGCTATTTAGGCTGAAAAGCTTAAGTATTTTTATTTCCATCATGGGAGCTTATACAACTGAATTTATGGATATAAATAAAATAAAATATAAAATGAAACCAGAAGATGGTAACAGAAATAGTGGGTGAAATTTTCTCTTTCATGCATCGTTCTGACTCAAATTGTCACACCCAGGCCCAAACCCTTGCCCCATATCCCGGGACAAAGAAGTAACTGAAAATGCCATTTTCAAGAGCATTTGCGTCTACTGATTGCTCTATTTCAGTATCAAGTGACCTCAAGGTTTTTATGGCAATATTCTGGAAGACAGAAGACATTTTCCTTTGGGATGAATTTAGTCTTGTAAGAGAAAGCAAGTTTCTTTTGTATAGAGGTGTTAAACTTGGCATATTTGTCATCACAGTTTAGCCTACTGGAACTGACATCTATCAGAATTGTATGGTTTAGGAGGGTCAGGTAGGATGGTGAGTTGGTCAAGTCACAACGGCCTAGGCAGCCCTTCCACCATTGGCTTCTGCTGCATACTTCCCCTGCTTCTCCAGGAATCTTCACCTCTTGTCCCTCCCAGGCCTAGCTGAGTTTGGAAAATTGATTTAAGAAACCATACAGTACAGTCATGGCTGCACTGCCAGAAAGCTAGAACCTTAATGGCATTCAGGAGACCTTCTGAAATATTGGAAGCCGAATAACCTGGATTGGTTTAGACTGATCTGCAACTTTCCAGTGCCTCAATTATATTTAAAAAGTCAGTGATTTCATAGCTGGTCTATGCACTCACTCATTCACAGGGTTCCCAGTGACTCTTTCTAGGGACAGAGCCACCAGGCACTTAGAGAGAGGATGTAAGTATAGGGACTTCATCAGAGACTTCCCTGATTAACCTACGCAGCAAGAACTTTGGGTCTTTCCTTACTGGAAAATATACAAGGGACAGATGAGTTCAAGTGTGTGATATTTAGGTGAGAGGTGAACATCTATAGGGTGCATAAGAATATCTATACCTAAACACAAACCCAGAGCTAGCAAAGGGAAGGTAGAAGAAATGGACAGTTACCCAGTGATTTCAGACATACTGAATGTCAGAACTCTGAAAATATCACAGTAAATAGAATCCATTAAGCACACTTAAAGTATCACAAACATTTGAAGGATCATATTTTATAAACAATGCTTATTTTAATCAGCCTTTCCAAAAACTTTTAAATGTACCTGCTAGATCATGTCAGAGATCAGACTTTCTGAAATAATCTAATGGCTCCCTAAAAACTGTCTGGGATGTCTTGGGAGCTAATTGTAGAAATGAAAAATGTTTGATACGTTTTTGGAAATATTTGGAATTCTCAAATATCTTAATGATAACAGAGTCATGGACGCACTTCTCTTTTGCATGCCTTAGACTATAAATGGTGAACTGCAAAAGAGAGAGTCAATCACATGTAACACTAACTTTCTAGGGTTCTCTCCAGTTATGCCCACAAAGGATAACGGCTCAAAGACCTAAGTTAAAATAAAAATGAAGGAAAGCTTCATGGTATTAGCTTTGGCAATGATTTCTTGGCTAATACACAAAAGCATAGACAACAAAAATAGATTATTGATTACAAAAATTAACATTTGTGCATCAAAGGACCCTATCAATAGAATGAAAAAGTGACCCAAAAGAAAATATTTGCAAGTCAGATATCTGACAAGAGCTTAAATATCTAGAATCTATAAAGAACTCCTAAAACTCAGCAACAAAAGACAACCAACCAAGTTAAAAAACGGACACAAGACTTGAATAGACATTTCTCCAAAGATGATATGCAAATGTCCAATAAGAACATGAAAAGATGCTGCACATCACTAATCATTAGTGAAATGCAAACCAAAACCACAATGAGATACCACCTGACACCTATTTGCATGCTCATGATGACACATACACACACACACATGCACACATAGAGAGAAAATAAGTATTGTCAAGGTTGTAGAGAAATTGGAATTCTTCTGCACTGCTGGTAGGAATGTAAAATGGCAAAGCCACTATGAAATACAGTATGATGGCTTCTCAAAAATAAAACAGAGAACTACCATATGATCCAGTCATTCCACTTCTGGATATATAACTAAAAGGATTAAACACAGGGACTAAAACAGGTATTTGTACACCCATGTTCATAGCAACATTATTCACGACACCCAAAAGGGAAAGCAATCCAAGTCTATGAACAGATGATTAAATAAAATGCGATATACACGCGGGCGCGTGCACACACACACACACACACACACACACAGTGGAATATTATCAGCCTTAAAAAGGAAGTTAGTTCTGACATAAGCTACAACATAGAGAAACCCTGAGAACATTATGTTAACTGAAATAGGCTAGTCACAAAAAAACACAAATATTATGACTCCTCCACGTATGCGAGGTACCTAAAGTAGTCAAATTTATAGAGACATAGTAGAATGGTGGCCGCGAGGAGATGGGGGACTGGAAAATGAGGAGTTATTGTTTAATGGATGCACAGTGTTAATTCTGGAAAAAGAAAAAAGTCCTGGAGATGGATGGTGGTGATTGTGGTACAACAATGTGAACGAACTTAATGCCTTTGAAGTGTAAACTTAAACATGGTCAAAATGGTAAATTTTATGCTTTGCATATTTTACCACAATTACAAAACTTAAGGGACTTTTTGAAGGGTAATAGTATGCATAATCCATTCTTAAAAGACCACTTTAGCCGAGTTACATGTGTATTTTAGGATTAAAGGCTTCAAGAACTTGAATTATCCAGAAAATTTGGATGCATAGAACTAGTCCTTTGGGGAAGTGAATAGGATGCTGGCAAATTTTATTCTCATTAAGCAAAGAAAAGTTAAGTGAGCTAGTTGACGTCAGATTCTAGAGCGTTTCACTCTGACTCGTGTTCTGTGATTGCCTTCTTCATCCATGATGATCCTTTTTGTCACACTCTACTACCATCGCCATGTACACCGTGTAGACTGTGGTTCTGGGTCTATTGCAGTTGGTTGGAGCAATAAGCACCTGACCTAACACAGGCCCATCAGAGGTCATTTGTCAATAGATTTGGAGTTGAGAGGGAGACAAAATGATGGCAGGAGAGAACAATGGCAGAGAAGATGAGATAGCCCCTGAAAAGGATACTGGAGATCTTCTTTTGCTGAAATGTATGCCCTCTCCCACTGAATCTAGACAAATGTCTCACTTCTAACAGATAGAAGAGGCAAAGGTAGTGGGATTTCATTTCCTATATATATATTTTTTTTGAATCTGTATCTCACTCTGTTGCCCAGACTAGAATGAAGTGGCACAATCATGGCTCACTGCAGCCTCCTGGACTCAGGCATTCCTTTCTCTTCAGCCTCCCAAGAAGCTGGGACTACAGATGTGTACCACCATGACAGGCTAATTTTTCTATTTTTTTTTTTTTTTTTAGAGACTGGATCTGACTATGTTGCCCAGGCTGATCTCAAACTCCTGGGCTCAAGCAATTCTCCCACCTCAGCCTCCTAATGTGCTGGGATTACAGGCATGAGCCACCGTGGCCAAAACAGAGACTTCTATCTTGATTTTCTCTTCTGATCTCTCTCACTTGCTCAATCTGATGAAAACCAACAGTCATTGTGAACTGCCCTACAGAGTGACCCATGTTGCAAGTCCAAACCCTACAAGGACCTGAATCCTGCCAACGGCCAGGTGAGTGAGTTTGGGAGCACATACTTCCACAGTGAAACCTTTTGATGAGACCACAGTCCTGGTTATCACGTTGATTGCCATCTTGAGTGAGACCTTGAGGATAAGGAATCAGCTAAACCACATCTGGATTCCTGCTCTCATAGAAGCTGTGAAATAGTAAATGTTTGTTGCTTTAAGTCACTAAGTTTTGGGTTAATTTGTGACACAGCAATAGATAACAAATACAGAGGAACTGAGACAGTGACATTTTGGAAGGTAACAACTAAAACATCTAAACATGGCAGTTGAGGATAGCCACATTATGCCACATAGATGAGGGAGTAGATAATTGGGTCTTAAAAGAAAAGAAGGCATTAAGATTAGGCATGCGAGAGACAAGTCTGAGTGAGAATACTGTATGGGATCCCAGTGGCGTTCTAATGCCCTGTTCCATTCCTTCCTGAGGCCAGGATATATTCCTGTCTTTGCGTTCCACGAAATCTCTAATACTTTATAATAAATTGCCTTTATTTACCTTATTTATCGCAGTTGATTTCTGTAACTTGCAATCAGAATCCTTAAAACCTAAGATGTATCAAGTTGCACAGCTGTGATTTTTGAAGGCAGATAAGAGACGATGAGTTTGGCAGTTTAAAGAGGCTCTTGGCCCAAGTAGCACCCAGATGTTCTGAGTCACTTGACTTCGGGTCATAAGAAATAAAGTCAACTTAAAAATTATTTGGCTCTCATCTTACTGTTCTAATTAATGATCATTGGTGGCAAAATCTATTTTGTGTTAGGTGGCTTGGATAATATTTGTTCAGATATTAGAGGTACCAGCTGAAAGCTGCTTGAAATACATAATATTGCTGTTGACATAGTACAAATTGTTACCCTTTCTTCTACAGAACATGGTGATATTTTTGGAACTCTCCTATTATGTTACATGATGAAAAAACATAACCAGAGGAGGTATATTTTAATTCTTAGAAACAGCCTAACGACATAAAATGTACTATTCTCTCTTAATCCAGTTAAATCTCTTTGCTGTTTTCTGTTTTAAAGTCATGTCACTGCCTAATCACTCACCATCTTAACAAAATTCAAAGCAGTTTGCATCTTACAAGCTTGGCAATAAAACGGAGACTTATAAGCAATAAACATCTTTGAAACAATTCATCAAGCCCTAAAAAGGTGCCAGAATGAGTTTTGGAATGATAAGTTTGAATTTAAAAATCAAAATTTGTTCTCAGGCTGGGACTTAAAATGCCACAAATACATTTTTACAGCCAAGTTATAAACCTTGAAAAATAGCCTAGACCTGCAAGCAAATACAGATGTACTGCAGGGGTTCTTCAGCACTGTCAGAACACGTATTTGGGTCTGTTCACGTGCACATCCATGATTTTTGCTTCATTTTCACATTTAACATTCATTCCTATGCTGAAAGATGCATGTTTGGCATGGTGAGAAACTGTGTTTTTCTGTGGGGACCCCCCCACTTCCACTTGTCGCTGGGACCCTCAACCACAGTGAGCACCCCCCTTCACCTTCCTGAGAGCCATGTCCGACAAATCGCAAAGTCCCAGGCAGGAAGGCACGAGCAAATTGTCATGCACCAGAGCAAGAGGGTATGTTGAGAGGTAGAGTGAGCTTGCTGTGGTCACACTTTGAAGTATTTTACTCAGATCCATGTGACACTCTTAATTGCCTTCTTCATCCATGGGGGTGCTCTTTGCTGTGTCCTGCTGCTTCCTCTGCCATGCCGGTACACCATGACTGCAGCCCGACAGTTGACTGTAACAGCATCAGAAATCTGGCATAAAAGGCATTCTGACCCAAGTTGTTTTTCTTCCCCTCCTCCTTCTCCCCCCTTCCTCCTCCTCCTCCTTCTCTTCCTCCTTCTTTTAAACATTTAACAGTTTCTAAAGTGTCGTTATCCAAATGATCCTCAAAGCAAGTTTTCAGACCCGGAATTGTCAAACACAGGTAGGACCATTCTCTCACGACTTACCCTTAGACTATATCTGCCTTGTCCCTCATGACTCCAGGCCCCATCTGCTCTCTACGCCTACCTGATTGTCACACCCATCCATGGGCAAATCCCTTCCATCTGCCCAGATGATCCCATCTGCATAGTCACTTTTAGCGGGTCACAGGATCCAAGATCCATTCAATCCATTGTCAATTCATCTATCATTTTCAGTTCTCTCTTTTGAAGAACAGCGTAAAGAATTATCTCCAGTTCTGACATTTATGATGACAATAAAATTAAGAAAATCTAGATTAGAATATTCAATGAATTATATGCAGTTTGCTAACTTGTTTCTTTGGGAAATATGTGCCTGTCATGTTTTCCTCTCATGCATGTTTATCTCCTCCGCTATACCAAATAAGCATTCTCTGCTTCCTCTGTATGGGGGATTCTTCCTCCAAACACTCAGCTCATCCCTTCCTCTTCTTCAGGTCTCTGCTTAGGCATCACCCCCTCTTAGAGTGTTTCCTTTCTCTGTCAAATAGCAATCCCCGCCCCTTTGGCACACACCCTGTCTCCCCTATCCTTCTTTATTTTTCTCCATACTTCTATCACTCTCCGACATGCTATTTTTCACCCTCTGACATGGTATTTTTTCATTTTCCTTCATCAGAACCTAAGAATCATGAGGGCAGAGACTGCCATATGGCCAGAGCCTGGAACAGAACTTGGCCTTCAGGAGACTCTCAATAAACATCTGTTGCAGGAATCAATGCATGCATTATACATACATACCAAAAAAATCAATAAACTGTGGTTTTAGGTTTAGTCCACACTAGAATTGTCTTACCTTGGCTTTCTGGAATATTCCTTTCTGCATCATTGGCTCAACATTTTTGCCATATTCTTGTCCCTGTCACATTGATCTATATCAATTTACTCACTTGTATTATATCTGAAATACTGATTTGCAGAAACTTCCCACTTTCTCCGTCTGCAACTACTCAAAGTGTTCATTATAAGTCAAGTTTTGATCAACTCTAAGTCTCTAATTATTTCCATTCCTATCAGCTTCTGCACAGCTTTTTGCAATGTTGGAATAAGAAAAGTCTTCCCTTCTTGAGTGTACTCTGCACAAGTAGCAGCAGAAATGATCTAAAGGGGCTTCCTCCTAAGCTCGGTTTTATTGTGCATGAGGTTATGCTTCATCCCAGACCCCATGCACTTGCCTTGTTATTGCTTAAAACCATGGAGCTTGGTCGTGCTACTTCTGCCACAAACTCAAACCCCTGACCCACCTTCCATTTGCCACTTGGGTGTCTCCTCTTCCACCCAGGCCATGCAACTACCCTAACGCCCTAACGTTTCCCTGCTGTTGAGCAGTGCATACAGATGTGCAACTAAGAAGTGACAGTTACAAACCCTCAACATTTGAGTTGCAAGTTCCTTTGAAAGTCAGTACAGGGACAGGCAACACATTACTTTGAAGAGTGGCATCTCTAAGTCAGTTGTTTGAAAATTGAAACATAT
This sequence comes from Tarsius wallacei, assembly GCA_963574415.1. Lineage (NCBI taxonomy): Eukaryota > Metazoa > Chordata > Mammalia > Primates > Tarsiidae > Tarsius > Tarsius wallacei. Next base: position 10,517 of record CAUYQG010163639.1, read on the forward strand.
TTTCCATAGAAACAATATCCTATGGGTGATGAAGCCCCTAAGTCCATTCCTCAATGCCTGTTTAACACAAGATGTACTTAAATTTTATCTCAGGAAATTATTTGGGTGAAAAAAAGAAGAAAGAAAGAAAAGATAGAAGAGAAAATGAACTTCCTCTCTTTTTCCTGACTCAGAGCCATTTTGCAACATTTGGAAAAGGGCACATTTGATTTCAACTTCCTCTCGCTTTCCTTTCTTCAGCCCTTTCCTATCGTTCAGCACTCCTTTCAAAATACCCCATCAGCAGGGGGCCCACTCTCACTCCAACCCATACCACCCACTGCTCCATCAGGGCCTGTACTCTCCCCCACCAGGTCTCTCAGTGGTCACAGAACATGCCCCCACTCAGAGCTGCCCCTTTCTGGCGCTCGGGTCAGGCACAATCTGCTCAGCTAATTCTCAGGAATATGAGACTAGCCAATTATACACCATCTTCCTCAGTCAGGAGTTTATAGATGTTGAAACAGGGTGGTTTATATAAATGGCTGTTGATATGAGATAATTTAACATATAAAGTAAAATGAGATAGTCTAGGGCCTGACATACCTGGGGTGACCATCCCCTCTTGAGAAGACAGTGTTGTAGATACGTTTTATTGCAATGATGTAAAGATTTCAGAACACTAAGAGACAGAGATCAACCAAAGAGTTTCTTCATCTCCTAATTCCTTAGGAAACGGTGAGCTGTTTAGGGTATACTGGTTTTCCAGGACTCTGTCCTCTGTATCAGCTTTCTTGAAATGACACTACTCTTCATGGTTTTTTTGATTTCTGAAATTACAGGTGTCTTTTTAAAAATGAAAAACAAAAGATTCGATGTGTTTTCTGTTTCCCACGGTAATAACAGGGTCTCTCTTGGAAGAAAGAGAAGACTAATAGAGCAGGCCTAGATGGCAGTTCATGGATAATTGGTAAAAGGGAACTGATTATTGAATACATAAAAGAAAAATCTAGATATCAGAGCATAATTTCTGTTTTAGAAAAAAGTAAAAACTTCTTTATGTACCAAAATATTTGCCATTAAACTCAAACGTGCTGAAAAGAAAAAAACAAACAGCCCCATTACAAAGTGGGCAAAAGAGATGGATAGACAGTTCTCAAAAGAAGACATATGAGCAGCCAACAGACACATGAAAAAATGTGCAGTCTCACTAGTCAAAAAGGATAGGCAAATTAAAACTACACTGAGATACCACCTAACTCCAGTCAGAATGGCCATCATCAATAACTCAAAAAATAACAGATGCTGGAGAGAATGTGGTGAAAAGGGAACACTTCTGCACTGTTGGTGGGAGTGTAAATGAGTACAGCCTCTGTGGAAATCAGTGTGGCAATTCCTAAAAGCTCTAAAAATTGACCTACTGGGAATATACCCGGAAGAACTCAGGTCACTCTATAAAAAAGATACCTGCACACGTATGTTTATTGCAGCATTGTTCACAATAGCAAGAACATGGAACCAACCGTGTTGCCCATAAAAAGAGTACTGGATAAAAAAATGTGGTACATATACACAGTGGAATATTATGCAGCCATAAAGAAAAACAAAATCATGAACTTCGCAGCAACCTGGATGAAATTAGAGTTTATAATACTCAGTGATCTCTCACAGAAACAAAGAGCTGAGTACCACATGTTCTCACTCATAAGTGGACCTTGAACAACTACCGTATTACTGCAGGAAACTGCAGGGAGGGGGATGGGGGGCGGGGAGCTGGGATTGAGAGTAGTCGATATCCCCCCGGGGAAGGGGGGGGAACACCTCATCAATAAGGGTATCTGAACAATGAGCATTTGTATACCTAACCCTGAATTGTACCCCACAATTTCAAAATAAAAATTAAAAGAGAAAAAAAATGCCAGACTCTCTTCCACTGAAGTCAAGCATTAATGTTCAGTCCCCCTCTAGGCCAGCACAGTGAGCAAAGGCCTTTGCTTCTTGAGCACGGGAACCCCCAAGACCATGCTGACCCCCAAACTTCAGCTTCCCCAACTCCAGGACCAAGAGCAGTGCTTTGAAGTCAAAAGGTTTTCAATAGATTCGTTTTATTGAAAGCTCATTTACTAAAGCTCCTACTTATTTCTCTAAAAGTCACTGTATATACACAAAGTAGAAAGAAGCTGCAGGTAGCCATTGGCAAAACCTTTTCTCCTTAAGGCTGGTAATGGAAAAAAAGAGAAACAACCAAGCACTTCTCCTCTAGCCTATCAGCTGTCCAACCTGGCAGTCCTTGGACCAACACCAACCTGAATCAAATCTCAGCAAGATTCTGATTCCCACCACAGAGGAGGTCGAGAATGTCATCTGGGAACAGGTGGGAAGGGACACAGCCTGACACTGTCACAGATTCTGTTATTCTGACTAGCCTAAAACACTGAAATCCAACATCTTAGAAGGCTGTAGGTCCCTTTAGAAAGGTGAAGGGCAAAACAGAACAAAAGAGGCCAGATAGAGCCAGGATCTTGCACCAAGGATTAGCAGTTCAGGATGGGCCTGAGAGTACCTGGGTGCCTGAGAAACAGTCTGTGCCTGCAGTCAGGTGGATGGCGGGCCAGGAAAGGGAGACTGAGCTGGTAAGACACAGTATACCCCCAGGAGACAGCAGGCAAGGCCCTGGAGAGGAAACCATCATGTACCAGTAGCCCTCAGTCTTGAATCAGTAACTATATTTCTTTAAAACATTCCAGAAACTTCCCTGTCTCTAGGATGGAAGATGCCTCACCCTCAAGGTGCTCTCGGTTATTATGTGGGTGATACATCTAGTACAAAATGAAAGCACTGCTATTAGACATGCACTGGATACTCTTATTTCATGTTCCTCCTTTGTCCTTCTTTCATCATTTATGAAAGATGTGATGAAAGTTCCAATCTGTCTCACGGAGATAAGAAGAATGAAGTAAGGGGTGGGAGGTCTCCAACAAGAGCCTGGTCATTAGCAGTCATGGCTGCAGTGAGATGCTCCAGAGAGAGGAGCAGAACCCACGTGCTTTAGACTGGTTCACGCTCACCACCCAACTGTAATTCTCAGCCCCAGCCCTGGAATTTTTTTGACGAAAGAGACATCTTCCGTTGCAGCCACTGCCTGACTGGTTATTGGTCTGGAGTGGATATGTGACTTCTGTTTTTGATACATGATCAAAAGATTGAAGTGAGTAGTCTTTGCATCTCATTTTTATTGAGGAAGAAACTTATGCAGAAGAAAAAAACCTTTCAAAGTCAAGGTTTCAGAGCAGCACTGAATTTGGTATGTTCTCCTAAAAATGGCCTAATGGTGTGATTTTATTTTTTCAATGCCTTTGCTAATTAAGCACATTGTGTGAAGGTGAGGTTTGGGCTTCTGGCAAACCCTCCCCCTATCCTAATAGTGGGCATAATATCCAATAGATAGTTTTATAAACTTTATTCCCCATGCCCAATGCCTGTTGTACCCATCCATGTGCACAATGTTTAGGGTCCACTTATGAGTGAGAATATGCAGTATTCAGTTTTTGTTTCTGTGATAATTCACTTAGAATGATGATCTCCAGCTACATCCATGTTGCTGCAAAAGACAGACTTTTTGTAATGGCTGCATAGTATTCCATCAGGTATATGCACCATGTTTGTTTAACAAGTCGATACTCAATGGGCATGTGTGCTGGTTCCATGTTTTTGCTATTGTGGATAGTGCTGCAATAAACATAGTCATGGTGATTTTTATTTTTTGGTAGAGTGATTTATGTTCTTCCGGATATATTCCAAAAAGTGAGATTGCTGAGTCAAATGGTAGCTCTACTTTTAGTTCTTTGAGAAATCTCCAAACTGCTTTCCATAAAAGGTGAACTAGCTTACATTCCCAACAACAGTGTACAAGCATTCTCTTTTCTCCACAGCCTCACATTTATTGTTTTTTGATATTTTAATGACAGCCATCCTAACCAGTGTGAGATGGTATTTCATTGTAATTTTGATTTGCATTTCTCTGATGATTAGTGATGCTGAGCATTTTTTCAAGTTGTGGCTGCTTGTGCATCTTCCTTTGAGAAGTGTCTGTTCATGTACCTTGCCAACTTTTTAATGGGGTTATTTTTTTTTTCCCTGTATATTCAATTGAGTTCCTTATAGATCCTGGATGTTAGGCCTTTGTTAGATGTATGGCTTCCAAATATTTTTTCCCATTCTGTGGGTTGCTGCCATACTCTCTTGATGTTTTATTTTGCTGTACAAAAAAAAAAAAACTTTTTAGCTTGATAAGATTCCACCTGCCAATTTTAGATTTTGCTACATTTGCTTTTGAGGACTTGGCCGTGAATTTATTGCCTAAGCTGATGTTCAAGAGGGTGTTCCCCAGGATTTGTTCTAACATTTTTATAGTTTGAGGTTTCACATTTAAGCCCTTGATCCATTTTGAGTTAATTTTTATGTATGGTGATAGGCAGGGGTCCAGTTTCATTCTTCTGCAAGTGGTTAGCCAATTTTCCCAGCACCATTTGCCAAATGGGATTTCCTTTCTCCAATGTTTGTTTTTGTTGAATTTGTCCCAAAAAAGTTGATTGAGGTCTGTGGTTTTATTTCTAGGTTCTCTATCCTGTTCCATTGGTTTATATGTCTAATTTTGTACTAGTACCATACTGTTTTGTTTACTGTAACCCTGAAGTAAAGTTTGAAATATGGGAGTGTGTTGCCACCAGTTCTATTCTTTTTGCTGAGGATTGCTTTAGCTTTTTGGGCTCGTTTTCACTTCCATATAAATTTAATTATTGTCCTTTCTAGGTCTGTGAATAATGTTGTTGGTAGTTTGATAGGGATTGTGTTGAATCCATAGATTGCTTTGGGTAGAATGCATATCTTGATAATATTGATTATTCCAATCCAAGAGCATGGGATGTTCTTCCATTTGTTTGTGTCATCTTTCATTTCTTTGAGCAGTGTTTTGTAGTTCTCATTGTAAAGTTCTTTCACCACTTTGCTTAGATGAATACTGAAGTATTTTATTTGTGTGTGTGTGGTTATTGTGAATAGGATTGTATTTTTGGTTCTCAACCTGCTTGTTGTTGGTGTATAAAAATGCAACTGTTTTTTGCACATTGATTTTGTAGCCCAAGACTTTACTGAATTCATTTACCAGTGAAAGAAGGTTTTGGGCAGACTCACTAGGGTTTTCTAGGTATAGAATTATATCATGTGCATAAAGGGGTAATTTAAACTCCTCTTTTACTATTTGAATATCTGCAACTTATTTCTCTCACCTGATTGCTCTGGTTAGGATTGCAAGTGTTATGTTAAATAGGAGTGGTGAGAGTAGATACCCTTGTCTTGTTCCAGTTCTTATGGAGAATGTTTCTAGCTTCTGCTTGTTAAGTATGATGTTGGTTGCATGTTTGTCATAGATGGCTCTTAAAATATTGAGGAATGTTTCTTCAGTGTGTAATGGTTTGGGGATTTTTATCAAGAAGAGATATTGGATTTTATCAAATGTTTTCACTGCATTTATTGAGACAATTATGTGTTTCTTGGTTTCACATCTGTTCATGTGGTGGATTACATTTATTGACTCGTATGTTGAACCAGCCTTGCTTCCCAGAATTGAAGCCCACCTGGTCATGATGACTGTTCCTTGTAATGTGTTGTTAGATGTAATTTGCTAGTCTCTTGTTGAGAATTTTTACATTTATGTATATCAGGGAAATTGGCCTGAAGTTTTCCTTCCTTGTTGGGTCTTTGTCATTTTGGGGTATCAGAATGATATTAGCTTCATAGAATAAGCTGGAGAGTATCCTTCCTTCTCAATTGCTTAGAATACTTTCAACAGGTTTAGTATCAGCTCTTTTTAGTACATTAGTCTCTATTTCATTTAGATATAATCTTATTTTGAATTTTCATTCTTTTATTGGTTTTGGAATTGTTATTGTCTTTCCATCTCCCTTAGGTGCAATGTTAGACTGTTTACTTGAGATCTCTCTGTTTTCTTAAAGTGGGTGAGTAATATTATAAACTTCCCTCTCAGCATCACTTTCATAGTATCTCAGAGGTTTTGTTATGTTGTGGCTTTGTTTTTATTTGTTTCTAGGAATCTTTTTATTTCTTTCTGAATTTCTGCATTAATACAAAAGTCATTGAGGAGCATGTTGTTTAATTTTCATGTATCTGTTTCTTTTGGGGAATTGCTGTTGGTGATGATATGCATTTTTATTCTGCTGTGGTCTGAGAAGTTATTTCATATGGCTTCATCCTTTTGGAATGTGTTCATGCTTGATTTATTGCAGATTATGTGGTCAATCTTATTGTTCCTGTAATTATTGGTTGAAGTATTCTGCAGATGTTTATTAGATCTAATTGTTCCAGTGTTGAGTTAAGGTTCCAGATTTTTTTGTTAGGTTTTTGCCTCAAAGATCTGTCTAAAGCTCTTAGCAAAGTATTGAAGTATCTGATTATTACTGTATGGTAATGTTCTCTCTTAGATTAATCAACAATTGTTTTATAAATCTAGGTGCTCCTATGTTGGGTGCATATATATTCAAGATGGATATTTCTTGCTGGTGAATTGAGTCCTTTATCTTTATGGAGTGCCCTCACTGTTCTTTTTTACTTTTATTGACTTAAAGTCCATTTTATCTGCTATAAGAATATCTACTCCTCTTTTTTTTTTTCCATTTGCCTGGAAGATCTTTCTCCAGTGCTTTACCTTGAACCTGTGAGTATCAGTGAGATGGATTTCCTGAAGACAACAGAAAGGTAGACCATGCTTCTTTATCCAATTTGCCACTCTGTGTCTTTTGAGTGATGCATTTAGTTCATTTATGTTTAAATTAATTTTTGAAGTGACAAATTTTGTTACTGTCACATTGTTATTAAAAAGCTGTTTTGCATTTAGATTTTGTGGTTGATTTGTGTGTCTATAATCTCCATGTATACCTATGCTTTTGTGATTGGTGAAACTGTTCTTTCATTTCTGTGCTTGAAACTTTCTTAAGAATCTCCAGAACAGTTGATCTGGAGGTGGTATATTTTCTTAAGGACTGCATACCTGGGAAGGATTTTAATTATCCTTTATTAATAAAGGTTAACTTGGTAGGTTAGGAAATTCTTGGCTGAATTTACTTTTCTTTAAGAATGTTAAAGATGGGTCTCCAGTCCCTTCTGGCTTCTAAGATTTCTTCTGAGAAGTCTGCTGCAATTCTGATGAGACTCCCTTGATAAGTAGTCTGTCTTTTCTCCCTAGGTAATTTTAGGGGTTTTTTTTCAAACTTACTTTGGCAAGTCTGATTTTTTTTTTAATAATCAGTATTTTTTATTATGATATTGTGGGGTACAGTTAAGGGTTAGGTATACAATTATGCTTCATTCAGGCACCCTTGTTGTTAAGAGGTGTCTCCCCATCCCCAGACAGATATTGAGTACCGTTAATCCCATCTCCCTTCCCCTCCCCTCCCCATAGTTTCCCACCACTGTCAGTCATTTTCTTATAGTATTACACTGGATGTTCAAGGTTCACTATATGAGTAAGAACATGTGATACTCAGATCTTTGTTTCTGTGAGAGGTCACTCAGTATTATAGATTCTAGTTCCATCCAGGTTGCCGCAAAATTCATGATTTTGTTCTTGCAAGTCTGATTGTTA
>CAUYQG010163644.1:0-11383 GCA_963574415.1 Tarsius wallacei
TTGTAGAGATGAGGTCTCGCCAAGTTGCCCAGGTGGGTGTCGAACCCCCGTGCTCAGGCAATCCATTCACCTCAGCCTCCCAAAAGAATTGTATATCTAATAAAAAATATCCTTCAAAAATACAGGCAAAATAAAGGCATTTTCAGATATACTAAAACTGGAGAGTATTTGTTACCACTATACATTACTATAAGAAATGCTAAGAGAAGTTCTATAGTCTAAAGGGAAAAATACTAAAATCTAGAGTAGAGAGCTAGAAAGCTGGCTGAAGCACATTAGCAAATATACAAAGAACAAGGAAGCCTGGTTCATTTTTGAAGAACAAAACACCCAATAGAAAAAAAGAGGAAGAAAAATAATGCATCTTGAGTTGTTTGACTGAAATTAGAAGTATCAGTATGAATTCATTCTTTTTTAATATAGCAAGTAGATATAAAAATAAGTAAAATATAGGTGTGTATGTTTATTTTTGCATTTTTTTCTCTAGCTCTGCCTGTTGATATACCAGCAGCAATGATCACATCTCATGTCACCATCTTGATTTCTAAATACCATTCCCTCCACTAAAAAAAACCAGGGCTCCTTGGAAAAAAGAATGATTCTAGGACTAGGTCAGGGACAGTGTAAGATAAACCTCAAACATTTTGATGAACCAGAAAGCAAGAAAACACCAAAAAGTAATAAGGATGTATCAAAAAGACACAGGAGTCAGCAAATCTGATATAAGTGGGTCAGAATAAAGACAGTAGGGATCAAAATTCACCAGAAAAATAAAAATCCACACATCTATGCTGATATAAATAAATGAATGAATGAGTGAAAGGAGAAAGCAGAACTCTTTCTTATATTAGAATGCTAGCTAATAAACACAGAAGGTATGATGGAGCTAAAAAATCAGCAGGTGCTAAAACTGGTTGAGTGTAGGTTGTTGAGAAACACAATATTTACACAGTCTCAAAGTATCTCCCCATATGATACCTATTAGTTACAAATAGGGAAAACTGAACCTTCATATTGGAGAACCCTGGTGGATACCACTTTAACCAACTTATCAAAATTTTTTAACATATTTTTTATTTTAAAACTGTGGGGTACAGTTAAGGGTTAGGTATACAAATATGCATTGTGCAGGTACCCTTGCCAACTTATCAAATTTAACATCATCAACAGGAGGGTAAATATCACATACCTCCTGCTAAAATATATACAAGTTCTATGATATAATAAAATATGTTTTTGGTCTTTGTCCCCAGTTCCTGGCACAGACCTCTTAAAATTCATGGAATTTCTTGAGTAATCATAACAAGCCTCTTTCAACTGCACCTGAGCTCATGCTCATGAGATGAGCCCTAGAAAGCTTCAAGATATAAGCATGGCACCAGAAACCCAAAAAAGTGATTAGTGGGTTAGAACTTTCAATCCTACCTTCAACCTCTGGGGAGGGGAGTCTAGAGATTGAATCCAATCACCAATGGCCAATGATTTAATCAATCAAGCCTACATAATGAAACCTCAATTACCAAAAAAAAAAAAAAAAAAAATCAGAAAAATGAGTATGGGAAGCCTCTGGATTGGTGACCATATTACTGTGCTGGAGAAGGCGTGGGAGCTCTGAGACCTGTACCCCACCCCCATACCTTGCCCAGTGCATCTCTTTCATTTGGCTATTCCTGAGTTGTGACTTTTATAATAAAACTAACAGAGTGCCTTCCTGAGTTCTCTGAATTGCTCTTCAAACTACTAAGTTGGAAAGGGGGAACACAGGAGCCCTCAAATTGGTAGTCAGCACGGAAGAAGCATGGGTAGCCTGGGGATCCCATTTGAAATTGGAGTCTGAAAAGGGGGAGCAGTTTTGTGGGACTAAGCCCATTGCATGTAGGGTGTGCGCAAACTCCAGGAAGTTAGTATCAGAATTGAATTGGGTTGTCGGACACTCAGCTAGTGTCAGAGATTTGGAGAATGTCTAAAAATGTCTTCAAAAATGTTTATATCAAGAAAGATAAAGAAATATTGAGAAACTGCTCCAGGCTGAAAGGAGATTAAAGATACATGACAATTATGTGTAATACATGATCTTGAATTAGATCCTGCATGGGGAAAAAACAACTCTAAAGATTATTAATGGAACAATTGACAAAACTTTAACTATAGACTATTAAATATTAGTATTGTATCAGATTAGATAAAGGCATTATATCAATACAAATTTCCTGATTTTGATAATTGCATTAAGGCTATAAAGAGAATTTTTTTTTTTTCTTTTTTTTGAGTTGGAGCCTCACTCTGTTGCCCAGACTGGAGTGCAGTGGCACGCTCCTGGACACTGCAGCCTCAATGTGCTGGGCCCCAGTGATCCTTCTGCCTTAGCCTTCCAAGTAGCTGGAACTACAGGTGTGTACTACCACGCCCAGCTAATTTTTGATTTATTGTAGAGAGAAGGTCTCGCCAAGTTGCCTAGGTGGGTCTCAAGCCCATAGGCTCAGGCAATCCACTTGTGCTGAGATTACAGGCTGAGCCACCGAGCCTGGCCTGAGAATATTCTTATCAAAAAATATACATAAAAATACTTAGTAAAAATACGTCTCCAACATATTGAATGAGTCAGAAAACATAATAAACATATATTACTTACATGCATTAGAGAGAGAGAGAGAGAGAGAGAGAGAAGGGAGAAACAAAGAATAAAACAAATGGGCTAAGAGATAAACAACTGGGGAATCTGGATAAAGAGTATATAGAAGTGTCTTACAGTGGTCTTGCAACTTTTCTGTTTGCAATTATAGCAAGGTTGAAATAACAGAAAACAAAAAAGGAAACAACACAGAGAAAGGAATTGTCAAATTATAAGGCTAGTTTTCTTCAACGATATAGAATTTTTAAGATAATGCCTAAGTGATGAGAACATTGAACAAGCACAGACACAGCAGTTCCCAAACTGTGCTTCCTGGGACACAATTACACCACAACGGATTAGTAGATTTATCTAAATTAATACAGTTTGGGGGTATCTTTTTTTTCTAAAGTTCATTTTGGAAATAATCTTATTCAACAGAAATTCACTTGAGAGAGTTCTTATTTCTTTAGAAAAAATTTTGATGAGTAGTTGAAGTATAAAGTGAGGCCCGCAAAGTGAGAGAAAGTAGCTACACAGTGAAGGTCGTAGAGTGGCAATGTGCCCCTCCCTAGCATCCTCCACTTTTGCTCTGTAGAAATCATGGCACACACAGAGTGGTTGTCCTGTGGAAACAAAAAAAAAGTCTGAGTTTTGTATCCCAGTTGACTTGGGAGAAAGAGGGTGCTTGACAATGCAAATCCTTAAGACACAGAAAACTGGGGGGAGTAGGACATGGAACAGCGTTCAAGGCAATCCAATGTAGGTAGGTATTGGATGCTATCTAGTTGTCACATATAAAGAAAACATCAAACACATTTACATAGTTGTTCTGATTATATATCACTTATTAAGTTAATGTCATCTTAGTCTAAGTGTCAAGATCTTATTATCTTCTTATTCATAAATGTGTTACTATCTTATAATTAATAAAGCTGTGCCACATTCAAGGAAGTTGCACAATGGGCTGATGCAGGAGATAATATGTGACTGAACATCAATGTATGGGCAGCATCTACCAAATAACCCTGTCATTGGTATTTGTGGTCTAATTGAGAATTGCTGGTTGATGTTATGGATCTTGTCTTATATTTTAAATAGATGAATGTGTTAATTTATTAGTAATAAAATAATTGAATTTTCAGATTTATATCCTTTTTGTTAAAAAGTTTTAACAAGTGAACCAAGTATCAGTAATTTCTTACGATTAATTTATTCGTAAGACTTTAACAATTCTCAGCATCAGTCTGAGTATTATTATATATCACAGCCATCTCTTGGTTTTCCATTGCAACATGGCAACCTTTATTATTTGTTTTTTAGTCGGAGTCTCACTTTGTTGCCCAGGCTAGAGTGCAGTGTCATACACAGCTACCTTGGCCTTTACCTGATGCACTCAAGTGATCCTTCTGCCTCAGTCTCCCAAGTAGTTGGAACTTCAGGTATGCACCACTATACCCAGATATTTTTTTGATTTATTGTAGAGTTGGCTCATGCCTGTAATCCCAGCACTTTGGGAGGCAGAGGCAAGAGGATTGCCTACGTCCAGGGGTTCAAGATCAGCCTGGGTAACTTGGTGACATGACAACCTTTAAAATGCTCTGTGGTCAAATAAGCTCAATAAATACTTCCATAGAGTGTCATTTTTACAGATGCATGTTTAAAGAGGTAGGACTCGGGAAAATATTACAATGCACTTTCATATCCTGACTATTTTCACAAAAGGCAGTATTTTAATTATTCATATCATGAATGGAGCTTATAATAAATTACTCAGCCAACTAACTTACACTGTAATACCAATGTAAATTAGATCACAGATCAACCCCCACAACTTCTTGTGAAATTCTTAGGAGATGAATAACTTTTGCAAGGCCACTATAAACACAAATCAAGGGTACCAAGGGTGAAACAGCAGCAGAAGGAATCCACAGGCTGAGAGTCTTTACCCTGGGAGCAGTGCAAATCAGGAACACTGGCTTTTAGACAGTGCCACAAAAATTACATCATTATCAACCACAAAATAAAAAATACATTGTTAAAACTTTAAAGATGACAAGCAGATGAAGTAAAATGCATATAAGTGACAAATTCTTGGGAGGAGACACTTAGGCTCACACAGACAAATGAAGGCTTTCCCAGCAAAACTGAAGAATGTTATGTCTTATTATACTTGGGACTATAGTGTCATTGAAAAATGGAAGCCTAGCTGTCACCTAAGACAGGAAGGGAATTCTGCAAAGTTGGCAGCAGTCATTCAACTGTGTCCTTTTGAAATCTGCTATTTTGTGGCATTACTACAGAGCTTAAAGAGGTCACAGAGAGAGCTTTATGAAGGCTGACGCATTTTTCAAAGAGAATCAAAATGGGATACGTTACTTATATAGATTCTGAAAAAATGTCTCAGGACTTACCCTGGCTGAACTATCACATCCCAAATCCCTACCCTCAGCATTCCTCACCAGTACCATTATTCATTCATCCAACTTCAAAACCTGGGACCTCCAGACTTCTCCTTCCCCCTCACTCCTAACTCCTATTAGCTACCAAATCCAGCAGATTCTCCTCCATCTGGAATCCACTTCCTCCTTTTAATCTTTAAAGCTAGTGTCCTTGTTCAGGTCCTCACCTCCTCATACGTGGACTATTCAAATAACCTTTCCTCCCAACTTCCAGTACTTTTCTCTCGAATTCATTTTATGACTACTGCAAAATTCATCTTTCCAAAGCACAGCTTAAATCATACTGGTTCCCTTTTCAAAACTTCTTCAGTTACTCCTCACGGCTCTGACCCAAATACATATTCCTCAACCTGGCCTCGGTAATTGAGACCTCGGTAATTTCCTGGCCGGGTACCCACAGCTCCTCAGTGTCCAGACTCTTCCACAGTCCAACTTCTCTGTCTCTTTTTCAAATTCCCCATGCACAAATCTCAATGTATTCAAATCTTATGTACTTTCCAGGGTTCATATCAAGCACGAATTCCTCGCAGAAATCTTCCATCTTTCCTACTAGATGTCCTATCCTGCTTCTCTGAACCCTACCACATTTTCCCTGGCATCTATTATGATCTGCATTCTATTCTACTTATCTATAACTTCTACCACTGTTTTCATTCGATCAATATGTAGTGCCGGACTCGGTGGCTCAGCCTGTAATCCCAGCGCTTTGGGAGGCCAAGGTAAGTGGATTGCCTGAGCCCATGGGTTCGAGACCCGCCTGGGCAACTTGGCAAGACCTTGTCTCTACAATAAATCAAAAATTAGCCGGGCGTGGTGGTGCACGCCTGTAGTTCCAGTTCCTTGGAAGGCTGAGGTGGAAGGACCGCCGGAGCCCAGCAGGTCGAGGCTGCAGTGGACCGGAGCGGCCACTGCACTCCAGTCTGGGTGACAAAGTGAGACTTCAACTCAAAAAAAAAAATCAATATGTACTAAGACCTGACTATGTGCCAGGCACTGTTTTAAACAGTAAGAATACAGGAGTGAATAAAACAGCTATGACTTCCAAATAAGCAAAGCAAGCCAGAATCACCCCTGAATTTTTATAGTGTACCATGTAGTAGAAACCTAGAAGTTGTTCTATCAAGGTGTTATATGATACCTCATAAACATACAGTGTCATTCAATTAAGATGCTTTGTTTAAAAACTGTAATTCTATTAATAAAAAGGACCCATTTTAAATGAAAAATTTGAAGAGTCTTACAGTATAACCTTAAAACCCCAAATTAAAAACCTGTGCATAACACAGGTAGCAAAAACAGAAGCAATATCACATCTTTCCACTGAAACATTTTAGAACAAAAATTTCCTCTTTTTTAAAACATCTGTAAGTTGACTTGTTTAACGAAACAAATGAAGAGGATGGAAGGAAAAAAAATCAGACTTTAGTATCAATGGGACTTTGAATGAGTAATTGAATTAATGAATGATGAATGAAAAGAGACTAAGGGTTTGTTTTTTTGACAATTTTTGGACCTACCATTTTAGAATCTTAGTAAAATCTTCAGAGGTTCACATGGAAATAACACAGACAGGGATATATATAGTGACAGAATATGAGCTATCTTAAACTATCATTAAGAAGGTAAGATTTTTCTCTGACACATATCCCTTCACTGAACCATCAGTGAAGAAACTGGCATATAAAGACAGGAATATTCTTACAATTCATTTCAGTTTAATGAGTATGCTAATTATTACTACTCAGTTTCAAATATCCCTCCATTCCCAGTTGCCGTCTCCTCCCACCACCTGCCCTTCATTCCCATTCATTCCCAGTTGGTGTCCCCTCCTTATCACCTGCCCACAATTCTCAGTTGCCATCCCCTCCCACCGCCTGCCCCAGTATTTCCAGGTACTGTCCCTCCCCACTGCCTGTCCACCATTCCCAGCTGGTGTCCCCTCCCACTGCCTGCCCACCATTCCCAGTAGCCAACCCCTTCCACCGCCTGCCCCACCATTCCCAGTTGCTGTCTCCTCCCCACCGTCTGTCCACCATTCCCAGTTGCAGCCCCTCCCACTGCCTGCCCACCATTCCCAGTTAGTGCCCACTTCCCACCACCTTCCCACCATTCCCAGTTGCCGTGCCCTCCCATTGCCTGCCCACCATTCCCAGTTGCTGTCCCCTGACCACCTCCAGCCCACGATTACCAGTTGCTGTCCCCTCCCTACTGCCTGCCCACCATTTCCAGTTGCTATCTCCTGCCCACCATTCCCAGGTGGTGCCCCCTCCCCACCGCCTGCCCATCATTCCCAATTGCTGTCCCCTCCCCATCTCCTGCCCACCATTCCCAGTTGCTGTCCCCTCTCACTGCCTGATCTGCTCTCTGGTTCCCTGCTTACCTCATATGCATCTTTGATGTTCAAGGGCTCACCAAAAGCTGCCACATGGCCCACAATGCCCTTGTTCCATTCTAAACGGATACAATTATTGGAAGCTTCTTCCAGTGTTGAACCTTCAGCAACATCGAAGAGGCGGCTGATAAGAAACTTGTCATTGGAGCTGTCCTCACAGACAAGGAACAGGGAATAGCGGTCAGCGGAGATGAGTCCATGGATATGCAAGAAAATTTTGTGACATAAGGCTGTGACATCCAAATGACTAGAAATATCCTTTACTAATTCCAAGAGTCTTGAGCACTGGTCCCCTCCATTATCAAACCTTGGGGGGGTTAGCGGCATCTGTTCCTTCTTTTCTGAGTCAGAGAGGAAGCTCACAGTTCCCTCAGAATCCTTGACAACAATGGGTCTAAGAGGCCGGTCAAATTCAGAAGCAGAGATTTTCCTGGTAGGTGTTCCAGGGGCACTGTTTTCTGCACGAGGACTCTGCTGCAAGGGGCAAGAGCAAGATTCCGTGTGGCCTCTGATGCCTTCCTTGCATACAGGGATGGTGTGAACTCTCTCAGCAAACCAGGCATTGACCATTTCTCTGCAGAACAGAACATGCAGACACATTAGACATTCAAGGAAGGGTACTACCTCTAAAAAGTGTTAACGATCCTCTCATGGTAAACTGACCAGGTAATAATTTGATTTGTCATGGAACATGAAAACAAGATGGCTTGTTTAAGACAGATAATTTTGGTCAGGCATAGTGGCTCATGCCTGTAATCCCAAAGGTTTGGGAGGCTGAGGAAGGAGGATCACTTGAGGCCAAAAGTTCAAGGCTGCAGTGAGCTAAAATGCTATAATGGCACTGCACACCAGCTTGCGTGACAGAGTAAGACCTCATCTCAAATACATACATACATACATAAATTCAATGAACATCTTAATAAAGTCTGACTTCTACATATATAATTTTAGATATCCGATTTGCAACATACCAAGCATCAAATCTGCTTCTTCAAAATTAGTTTATTTTAAAAAGTAAAGGACATTAAATGTGACGATAATCTTAGGAAAACATAAATATGGAAGCTAATTTGATGTTTAAAACACAATTTTTTCTGAAGCTAAATATCTGAAAACAAGAAACAAGTATTTTCTAAATTTCGCCTGTTAATACATATAATTTTAGATAGTTATATCTATATTGCAAAGATAGATAAAATTTAGAAGGGGACATGAAAAAGATAAATAATTTAATCTGTGTAGAGAAAGCATATATACTACTGTAAATATTATCCCAATAATCATTGTTCAATAATGGTAAAAACAATCTCTTTTTCTAAATTATCTACTTGTATAAAGGAGGAAAATTTAGCCGGGCTCGGTGGCTCAGCCTGTAATCCTGTGCTTTGGGAGGCTGAGGTGAGTGGATTGCCTGAGCCCGCGGGTTCGAGACCCGCCCGGGCAACTTGCCGAGACCTCATCAAAAATTAGCCGGGCGTGGTAGCGCACGCCTGTAGTTCCAGCTACTTGGAAGGCCGAGGTGGAAGGATCGCTGGAGCCCAGCAGGTCGAGGCTGTGGTGGCCGGGAGCAGCCACTGCACTCCAGTCTGGGTGACAGAGTGAGACTCCAACTCAAAAAGAAAAAAAAAAGGAGGAAAATTTAAAAGTAGGTATTATTTAAGTTAAAAAATGCAGTCCAAGAACACTGAAGTTATTTATGTTTTTAAAATGCACCTTCCTATGAAAGAAATCTATTGAGCTAAAGCTTTAACAACAGGTAATTTTTCAAAAACAAACATACAGATCATACACAATCCAAATGAGTGTTGTTCAAGTCAAATAATTCCTCCTTAGAAAGCTGTAACCTCATACCAATTAATGGTGCTATTACTTTTAGATGTTTTTGAAACTCATCTTTTGAAACAAACTTTGGAGACAATTTATAATTCAAATAAGAATAGTAGTTTCATCTAAAAATCAAATCTTGTTTTTTGCTAACCCCTCTTCTCAAGTGAGCAAATAAATAAATAAAATAAAATCCCCAAATTCTAAGCTAACAGTTTACTTAGTTATCCACCTTCTGACAAGACATGATCTTATCCAAAACTCAAACTTACCTTCAAAAGACAAAAACTTGCTACCATTGAGGATATTTGGAAGAATTTGCCTACAATAAATGTACTACAATCGCCAATCTACAATGACATAATTGTAGACAAAATTGTTTGTTACTTCAAACAAACGACCAGGATAAAAATGTTTGCAAGGTACCATTTTGAAGAAAGTACTCTCCAATTTTTTTGGCTGCAGTAAAAATTGGCATCAACTCTTTAGAGGGCAAGCAGGCAATATCTAACAAAATTTTAAAACTATATATCCTTTGTTCCAGAGATTTTATACATGTGGCAAAGGAAATGCAAGGGTACTTACTGTAGTACTGTTTGTTATAGCAAAGATGAGAAGAACCTAATATCACCAACACAAGGCTGACTACATCATGGCACATTTATACAATGGAACACTAAGCAGACATTAAAAAGTGGTTATAAGAACTGATGCAAACTCCACATTTTATTAAGTGAAAAAAGAAAATGCAAAAGAGTTTGAAAAGAAGTTGTCTTATTTCTGAGTCTTGACTAAATTTTTCACTTATGACATGTTCTAATTATTTCATTTTGAACTATGACATATTATTTGTTAACTATACCCTAAAATTATATCAGTCTAGAAAGAAATGGGTCAAAATAAAAAGATAAAAATATTACCTCCCTCATAATTTCAAGAACTGGATGCTGTTATGAAAGTCTTTAAAAACCAATGGTCAAAGGATACAAAATTTCAGAAAGATAGGAGAAACAAATTCAATACAACGTACAATATGGTGACTATAGTTAATAATGTATTGTATACTTGAAAATTGCTAAGAAAGTTTTTAAGTGTTCTCACCACATAGAAAAGATAAGTATAAGGTAATGCATATGTTAACTAGCTTGACTTAGTCATTTCATGACATATATATCAAAACATGGTTTACACCTTAAATATATAAATTTTTACTTGTCAATTAAAAATGCATTTTTAAAACTCCAAGATGCAATCTAAAAAAACCAATTTCATTGATCTTATGAAATGATCGACTTTATAATAAAGAGGTACTACGAATTTGAACTAAGGAGAAAAAAGCAATGTAGTAGGCAGGTATACTGTACAAATCACAAGCATATACTTACAGAGATTTTTGAAAAACATAACATCCTAATGTTTAGATGCATGTTGTGACTTAGACCAAAATTCCAGTAAGTACAATATACTTTGATTAAGATAATTCTGTATCTCAAAAACTTAGATAGAAATGAAGGTGACTCACTCTAAGAAATGCTTATGTAACTCTCCCAATTGCACTAGTAGCGCCAAAGACACCGATGTCAAAAAATGCATGTGAAGCTGTCAAAAACGGTTTTTAAATAAAATTGTTTCATAAAATGCAAGATAGAAAAAAGCAATATTTTATATTAGCAATTACGTACATGTAATTAAATTGTTAAATCAATATAAATGTAGGCATTTTAACGACTTAAGCTACAAACTTAAAACTTAACCCCAACTTACTTATCTTCTCAATGAAAAATGAAGATCTCCTTTTTAATTTTTAAATCAAACCACCTACTTGACAATTCCACGTGGACATCTAGGTGACTTAAAATGGTGAAAACAAAATTCCTAATGTCCTCCCCATCACCTTGTCCTGATCTAACTTGCTGCCAGTTTTCCTCATATTAAGAGATTCCAACTCAAAACAAATAAATAAATACCATCATCCCTCCCCCAGTTACTCAAACCAAACATCAAAGAAGCACTCTAAATGTGTTTCCTTCAACTTTCACATTCAGCTGAGCAATCAAGCTCTGTCAACTTTACTTCCCAAATCCTATATCCCAA
>CAUYQG010163650.1:0-12234 GCA_963574415.1 Tarsius wallacei
CCAACCATGCTGCCCATCAAAGCTGGAATGAATAAAAAAATGTGGTACATATACACAATGGAATATTATGCAGCCATAAAGAAGAACAAACATACGGACTTTGCAGCAACTTAGATGGATTTAGAGTCTATCATACTCAGTGATCTATCACCAAAACAAAGAACAAAGTACCATACATGTTCTCACTCATAAGCGGACCTTGAGCAATTATCATAATACTATAAGAAAGGGATTGGCAGTAGTGGGAAACTGCCAGTGGAGGGAGGGTGGGATTGGCAGCTGAGGGAAACTGCCAGGGGAGGGAGGGGCACACCTCATCAACAAGGGTACCTGCATAATGAACATTTGTATACCTAACGCTGAATTGTACCCCACATCTTTAACATTAAAAAAAAAAAAAAGAAAAAAGAAATAAAATCAAACCCTGGTTGTTTGAATCTTCCTAGAAAACACAGTTCGTTTCTTGTATTATATGTACAGGCCACATGCATCATTTGTGTTGAGCAAATTTTAATTTGACTATTTTAAATTTTCAATAAATTAAATCCTATCAGAGTATTATTGTAGCTATTGGTGTTAAAAATTTAAACTTAGTGGATATTTTAGTATCTATGTTTAACTCTATGCTTAAGTGGTATTAAGATATAATGAACATCATTAAGCGTACCTGATCTCAAATCAGGCAAAGTCGGGACTAAAGGGAGGCCCAAACTTTATCTGTATGATGTCCACTTGTATACCTAATCCTGAATTGTACCCCACATCTTTAAAATTATATATATAAAGAATTTTTGGAGGACAGAAACATTAAAACCACAGTACATGTTCTCCAGAGGTAGTCAAATTTATAATAAATAACATTTTAACTTAACTGGATTATATAAAATATACTATACTCTAAAATAAATTTCAAGAAATGTATTAATGTATAAATAAATGTAAAAGTGCAATGACTAATAAAAAAAGATATAAGGAAAATAAGCAGAACAAAACAATTGCCCACTGCTTTCCTAACAAATTTGTGTTTTAATATGAGGTTTAGGTCATTATACACATATCTATGTGTGTGTGAATGCCATAATACATCAAATTATTGGATGTAAAGAAGTCCTGTTGATTTTATGAGACAAATAATCTACCTTCTATCTAATAATTCCCAACCCTTTAAATAAACACCTGAAAATGTATTATTTCCCACTCTGCTTTTATTTCAAATAAATGCAAAACTTTTCTTCAATTAGCTTTTCTGAAATTTTCATTATTTTAACTGAAATCTTGTATTATATTATCAGAGAAACATAATCAAATAAGAAAATTTACCTTTCTAAAATTATAAATAGCAAAATGACATATTAGATATTAGCAATTATATTTTCTATTATTTGAATTTGTATTATTACTAAAGTAATTCTAACTTTGGATATGAGAGTAACTTTGAAAGTCATTAGCGGCAGAGATTACTAACCAAATTAAATTTTTTTTCTAAAAATCTATATGTAATATATTTTTAAGTATCTTCAGGAAAATTTTTCTTTGAAAAAATTGACAGAATATGAGATCACGTTTTTGAAATGGAATTATCATATACAGTTCAAAACTGTAAGAATCAGTAACTCATAAATATATCTCAATTATCTCTGTCTGCTGACTTTTATAATCATTAATTTGATACAGTGTGAGGTTTTAATGTCAGGTTGGAGGAAGCAGATCTGTTTTGAGTGCTGAATTATCTTTTTGAGATTTGCATTACCTTTCATATTTGTAAGAGGACAATCAGGCCTCTACAGCTTAAAAATATAAAGTTGCCCTCTGTCCCCTCCAGTTTGCATCCCTGTTGAGAGTCTACCTTCCTCTAGTTATTATAGAGTGGAAAAGAGGATGAATGACTCTTATCCATTTTGTGAAGCTTCTTATTACTCCTAGCCCTCAGTGGTACCAGCCCCTGAAATTCTTGGAGGCAAAAAATTTAATGAGATGGTGGCTATTAAGCAATTAGTAGGAGACCAACTGATAGTGAACCATCTGTATCTTGCTGTACTTAGTTGATTTAATCTTTGCTTTGCTTTTCAAAGAGAATTATCACGGAGAGGAGAAAGGTTAATGCTGATACATAATGACACATGACATTTTGCATATTGCAAAAAGGCTGTAAATCAGCAGTTAGGAGTTATAGCTCGTCTGAAAATGTGTTGTTTTGTAGTTGTTGTTTGAGAAGGTTGACTTATTAAGTGTTTAGAAACAAACTGATATGATTCTCATGAAAATCCAGATTTCCAAGTTGCGGTATAAAATCAGACTCTCAGAGAGCACACAGCATGTGGATATTTGAGGGTGGCAACATTAGGTTGGAACTGAGTGATGGACGTCTCCTGTTATAAGCTAAATGTTTGTGTTCCCAAATTCATATTTCAAGGCCTTAATCCTCACTGAAATGGTATTTGGAAGTGAAGTCTTAGGGAAATAATTAGGTTAAGGTGGAGTGAAAAACCTCATAGTGGAACAGTGCACTTATAAGAATAGAAAGACAGAAAGATGCTCTCTTTCTATCTCTTTTTCTCTATTTCCTTGAGTATTCACCAAAAAAAATCCATGTGAGGATACAAATAAAAAGGCTGCTGTCTGCAAGCCAGGAAGTGGGCCTTCACCAGGAAAAAATTCTGCCAACACCTTGATCTTGACCTTCTCTTCCTCCAGAGTTGTGAGAAATATATTACTGTGGTTTAATCCTACCACCCAGTCAATGACATTTGTTATAGCAGCCAAAAAGACTAAGACACCCATTTATGCCAAGAATATGCTTTCCCATTTTTTTCTACCGTTCATACTGAATATAAAGACACTCTTGCACATGGCAGCTTCATTCGTTTCTGTTGCCTGTCTCATCTTGGTGGTACGTGGTTGGCAGTGTCTGCCTTATGGGAAAGCTGGACTCTCAGTGGGTATTCCCATGGCAGACTACCTCCTACATGCCTTATATTTCTCTCCTCTATCATTCTGCTCTTCATCCATTTTTTAGAAACCTCCTACCAAGAGAAACTGGACTTACTCCATGCCTAGTCCTTGGTACATTTATTTCATGAGTAGTGTATTTCCCCAATTCAGAGATATTCCTTTAAAACACAATTAAAACAATATCCCTACCTATCAACATACACAAAAATCAACTCTAAATGGATCAAAGAACTAAACATAAAACCTCAAATTATAAGAACCTTAGAAAATGCAGGAGACACCATTTTCGAAATTGGAACTGGCAACCAATTCCTGATAACCCCAAGTACCCATTACATAAGAGATATGATAGACAAGTGGGACCTCATCAAACTGGCAAGCTCTGCAAGGTCAAAGAAACCATCAAGAGAACAGGGAGACATCCCACAGAATGGAAAAAAATATGTGCCAACTGTGTATCTGACAAAGGCTTAACATCTAGTATCTACAAGGAACTCAAGTGTGTCAAAAATCAAAAACAGTCCCATTACAAAGTGGGCAAAAGATATGAATAGACACTTCTCAAAAGAAGACATACAAGCAGCCAACAGATACATGAAAAATGCTCAGTCTCACTATGCATCAAAGAAATGCAAATTGAAACCGCACTGAGATACCACCTAACTCCAGTCAGGGTGGCCATCATCAATAACTCAAAACATAACAGATGCTGGAGAGGATGTGGTGAAAAGGAAACACTTCTACACTTCAATAGATGTGTAAACTAGTACAACCTCTGTGAAAAACAGCGTGGCGATTCCTAAAAGATCTAAAAATTAACCTCCCATACGACACCACAATCCCCCTACTGGGAATATACCTGGAGGAACTCAAATTACTCTACGAAAAAGAAACTTGCACACACATGTTTATTGCAATGTTATTCACAATAGCAAAAACACGGAACCAACCGTGCTGCTCATCGAAAGAGGAGGAGTGGATAAAAAAATGTGGTACATATACATGATGGAATATTATGCAGCCATAAAAAAGGGCAAAATTATGAACTTTGCAGCAACTTGGGTGGACTTAGAGTCTGTAATACTGAGGGATCTATCACAGAACTGAGTACCATATATTCTCACTCATAAGTGGATCTTGAACAATTATCATAATACTATAAGAAAGGGATTGACAGTAGTGGGAAATTGCCCGGGGAGGAGGGGGCAGTGGTGGGATTGACAATAGTGAGAAATTGCAAAGGTGGGGGAGTATACCTCATCAACAAGGGTACCTGCATAAAGAACAACTGTATACCTAACCCTGAATTGTATCCACATCTTTAAAATAAAATAAAATTTAAAGATCAGAAACAAATGAACAAAAACCCCACAATAACTGGGATTCTGCAAAATATGCATAATAATGTTTGAAAAGTGAAATTTTAGTCTAGGGTATCCACTATTCTTTTTAGTCTCCCTATAAAGTTTAATGAAGGCTTGGGCTTTTCAAAACAGTGTTATTTAAAGCTCTCCCTTCTGAGGGAGGGAGGAGGGTGGGGGCACCTGACAATACAAAGGGTACTTGGTCCACTACCGGGGGAATGAGAACCACCTAGATACCCAAACTTCACCTGAATACAGCATACTTATCTAGTAAATTCTCACTTGTACCCACAATTCTATAATAAATAAAGTAAATTCTTTAAAAAAAGAGCTCACTCAGTGCTTACATGGAATCCTCATAACAACCTGTTAAAGTAAATACCACTCTCGCAAAGAATATGAACAGACGCTTCTCAAAGGAAGACTTATATGCAGCCAACAAACACATGAAAAAATGCTCAGCCTTGATAATCATCAAAGAAATGCAAATCAGAACTTCAATGGGATACCATACCGTCTAACACCAGTAAGGATGGCTATCATTAAAAGTCAAAAACAACAGGTGCTGGTATGACTGCAGAGAAAAGGGAATGCTTCTATACTGTTGGTGGGAAGGAAAGCTAGATCAACCTTTGCAGAATGCAGTGTGAAGATTTCTCAAATAACTAAAAATTGAGCTTCCATATGATCCAGCAATCCCTTTTCTGGAAATATACCCATAGGAACACAAATCACTCTTCCAAACGACACCTGTATACGTATGTTCATTGCAGCACTGTTCACAATAACAAAAACATGGAGCCAATTCAGATGCCCATCAAAAGTGGACTGGATAAAGAAAATGTGGTACATATACACAATGGAGTATTATTCAGCCACAAATAAAAACAAAATCATTATCTTTGCAGCAACATGGATGGAGCTATAGACCATTATTCCAAAATGAACTATCACAGAAACAAAAAACTGAATACCTCATGTTCTCCTTCCTAAAGGGGGCCTAATCACTGTTCACATGTGTACAAGAGTGGGATTGGCAGACACTGAACATTACTAGGGGAAGGAGGGGCATATGGCAACCACTATCAGGGAGGGAAAGGGTCAACTAGAAACCCAAACTTTACCTGCATGCAACTTATGAGGTCTGAGAATTAAGTTCAGGAATTTGCCAGCATGTGCTTTCATTAGGAGCATGGTATAAACAACTTGGTAAGGTTTTATAACCTTGGAATGTTAGTGTCTCACAGCAGTGTTTGTTTCGACATGTGGCAGTGTCTTTCTGAGTGGCATTCATTATTGTTATTGCATGTTTTGGCATGCCATTGTAAGAATGTCAGAGCTTGAATCAGAACAACAAACAAACATTCAATTTCTTGTTAAACTTGGTAAGAGTGGAAATGAAATCAAGGACATGTTAGTCCAAATTTATGGGGAGAGTGCCATGAAGAAAACAGCAGTGTACAAATGGATTAAACATTTTTTCTGACAGGAGAGAAAGCATCAGTGATGAAGAGAGGTCAGGATGCACAGTAGCAAGCAGAATTGATTTTTTAAAATAGTAAAAATTCATTGACTTGTGCATCAAAATCATCAGCTAACTGTGGGAAGCATAGCAGATCAAATAAACATTGATAGAGAAACAGGAAGATCTTAACTGACAATCTTGGCATGAGAAAGGTGTGTGCAAAAATGGTCCCAAAGGCACTCTTGAATCAAAACAATGCACCAGCTCACATCGCACTGTGAGTTTTTATCCAGTAAGCAAATTACCATATTGGAATACCCTCCCTACTCACCTGATCCCCAGTGACACTTTTCTTTACTCAAAGATAAAGGAAATGTTAAGAGGAAGAAATTTTGATGACATTCAGGGCATCAAGGGTAATACAACAACTGCTCTGATGGCCATTCCAGAAAAAGAGTTCCAAAACTGCTTTGACGGGTGGACTAGGTGCTGGCATCAGTGCACAGCTTCTCTCTTCTACTGCAATTGGCAAGTGGACCTCACTTTGAGTAGCAAGGATGTCTGTGTGTGCTTTAGGGCAGAGGAACAGGAGGACATAACTTCCAAACTTGAATTGTGTTTCAAAGCATTTGGAGGCTTTTACCACATAGAGAACATTTAGAATGTATTTCTTCATGAAAAAACAAAGCCAACCAAACATACAAAAAACAGGACCTTAGAAGCTCAAAAAGCAAAGGAGATTCTAAGAGCAAGTATTCCAAGTGTGCCTTTACTTTATCACACAGGGCAGAGCAAATGACTGCCTTGTTGAAGAAAGGTTCTGCTTGGTCGGCTACCTCTAGGCAGATTTGAGTAGTGGAGGAATGTGTTCCTTTATCTACATTTCTGTTTCTTCCTTTTCGATGTTCTCTCTCTGTTTCTCACTCCCACTCTTATTTTGTGCTACTGTTTTTCAACTGCTTTCATCCTTACTGAAAAAAAAGTGATTTATTAGGCTTTAAATGTTTCCCTTACCAAAAGTGTTTATAGTGGGCATTCTGGAGAAGGACATACTTGTTGCAATCAAAGAAAAAAGCTATTTATTTAAAATGATAAATTTATAGCATGCTGGAAGAAATTTAGACATACTTAGGAAGTGAAATTTTGTATTCTTTCCCTTAAGTCTTGCTTTATTTCACAGTTTTAGTTAGGAATTCAAACCCAGGCTATTAAGCACTAAATTTCACAGACTACATGGTCAGGGACATGATGGTGGATGTGGACTTAGGAAACCAGTTTCAAGTTTGGCCTGCAACTTCAAAGGTTATAGCTAGAGTAATAATGCATATTGTTTACCACTGTGGTTCACACACCTACAACAGTTTCTGATAAAATGTAAGTATTCAATAAATACTTATAAAAAACTTAACGAACAAATATATTCTATGCATAAGAGTGCTTTCTATGGATATAAGGCACTTTGGCTATCATCTTACTTATGATGAGACTAATGCTATAACATCTGTAGAGTGCTATTTATTCTGTAGGAAATTCCTTTAATCTAATGATAAACTCATTTTTATTTTCTTGGTCTTCTTCTTTAAGTTCACTAGTGACAAATGAAACTGAAAAAGCTACTTTTATATAATAGTGAAATCCTTTTGAGTGACATATATAGAAGCAATTGGAATTCAGTATTTCTAGATACTTGTTAAACCTTGGAAACATTATAAATATGTTAACTTCACTAATTGTGATTTGAACCCATCATGACAAAGCTAAATTTTGTGCATTAGTTATTTATTCTTGCATAACACATTACCACCAAATTTAGACAGTTAAAACAACACACATTTATTATCTCACAGTTTTTGTAGGTGAATAATTCAATCATAGTTTAACTGGGTCCTCTGTTTTATAATTTCTCAAAAACCAGAATCAAGATGTGGGCTCCTCCCCGCAAAAAATAGAAAGAAACCAACAGAAAAATCTGTACATATTAACTCCCTTCTTCCCTTATGTTTTGAATTTTTGAGATCACAATTCACATCTTTTTATTTTTATTTTCATTTCTTCTATTTATTTATTTATTTTGAGTTGGAGTCTCACTCTGTCGCCCAGACTGGAGAGCAGTGGCTGCTCCAGGTCACCGCAACCTCGACCTGCTGGGCTCTGGCGATCCTTCCGCTTCAGCCTTCCAAGTAGCTGGAACTACAGGTGCGTGCTACTACCTCGGCTAACACATCTTTTTATATTGCCTATCTCTTAACAAATTGTTGTATTTATTATATACTTCAAAATGGCTAGAAGAGAAGATTTGTAATGTTCCCAACACTGAGAAAAAATGATTGGGGTGATGGATATTCCAAGTACCCTGATTTGATCATTACTCATTGCATTCAGATGTGAAAGTATCATATGTACCCCTAAATATGTACAATTATTATATATCAATTATAATTTTTTTTAAGATGTGAGCTGGTAGTCTGCACTTGTATCTAAAGGCTCAAATTTCATGTTCCTTTGTGGTGTCAGGCACCATTTACTTCCTCTCAGCTATTGGGCTGGGGGCTTCAGTTTCTTCCTGGCTGTAGGCTGGGAGCTGTCTTTAGTTTTCTGCCACGTGAGTGTCCTCCGCATGAAAGGAACATCATCAAAGTGTGTAAGCCATGAAAACAGTAGAGTTGGCTAGCATGGAGAAAGTCGTAGTCCTTTGAAACCTAAACATAGAAGTGACATCCTGTCACTACTACTATATTTTGTCGGTTAGAAGAAAGTTACTCAAGGAAAGAATGTTACACAGGGCTGTGAATACTACACAAAATGGATTCTTAGGAGCCATCTCAGAGGCTGTCACAGTATTACTTGTTACATTGACCTTTAATTTGCCAGGCATTGTTTTTTGTTCACCACAAAGATTCTAAACACTTTTAGAAGATAACTTATTATTTTGTGGGATTTAAATTTTATCTGGCTGCCCATGTTGGTTTAATTCAAGCTGTCTCACAATATAAAGATTGAGAGAAAAATTATATGTGAAAAGGGAAAATCGTCTCTGAAATCATCAGCAGGAAACTTTGCCATTACGTCTGCTCAAATTCAAGAAAATTGGAAGGCAAATAAATCCCTTCCTTGTTTTATTTTATTTTTATTTTTTGCCAAACCATACTCTCTGAAAATATAATAGACGTTAAATA
This sequence comes from Tarsius wallacei, assembly GCA_963574415.1. Taxonomy (NCBI): domain Eukaryota; kingdom Metazoa; phylum Chordata; class Mammalia; order Primates; family Tarsiidae; genus Tarsius; species Tarsius wallacei. Next base: position 8,958 of record CAUYQG010163650.1, read on the forward strand.
AATGTATGATAAAACATGTAAGAATACGTCTAAATTATTTAGAGATTTGCTCCTTTTCTTCCTCTTTATCACCATTTCATCAAAGCTTTAAAATTTGCCTTTTTGGTGATTTGGGGTTGAATTTTCTGTTGTTGTTTTTAGGGGTTTTTTTAAAGTCTTTTGCCAATAGACTACAATATATCTAGTCATTTCAAATCCACTCTTACTCACTAGTTTAAACTTCTATTTTAAATAACATTCTAGTGTTGTTTCTTGTGTAGGTGAAAATGAAGTTAAAATTAAAATAATGGGTATAAAGCTTTCAAATCCTACTTTCCCAATAATGCCTAAGAATATTTGAGAATGCTGCAATTCTTAGACACATACGCTACCATATTTCTGTCCTTGATAATAAAAAAAGTTGCAATAAATTTCTTAATAGTGTTTTACAGGAACTTTTCCAAGGTGTTCTAATTTTATAGTGAATCTTTTATAATCATTCCTGTGTCAAAAATGTTTCAATTTTTTATTTTGAAAACCCTCTCTGCCCACTCAGAGAGAGTCAGAATTCCATCTTTCTTTTTCTCCCTTCTTTCTTATTTTTCTGTGACAAAATAATAACAGTACATGTTTTATTCTTTGCTCTTTATTTTCTTTACTTTTGTGCACCACATTTATCCTTGTTTTAAAAACTAATTAGCTTCCAAATCCTTGTGTGAAAATAACATAATTGAATTAGCTGGTTTAGGATTAAGATTATTATAGTATTTTATTATTTTAAATAACTGCAGAATATAAGCGTGCTTTCGAAGGACTTCTAAAAGAGCTATTAAATGACTACAAAACAAGTTTTATTCAAACAAGATGATTATCTTGCAGAAAGTATGAGAGATTAAGTTTCTATCAGGATTGTGTTGGTCGACCTGCTTTGTCATCTCAATGTTGTATTTCTATTTCTTTTCTTTTCTTTTTTTTTTTTGAAAGCAGGATTTATTGAAAGGACAGAAAAGCTACCACAGTGGGAGGGGACCCAAAGGGGTGCCCATTATTTCTATTTTTGTAAATTTGACTTACATTCTTTGATTTTTTTGTAACACTATTTATATATAATTAGTCTTTTTTTTTTAGTTAATTGGCTTGTGTAGCAACATTTATTGTCTTATTTCTAGTTTTCTGATTTATAGGAGAACATTCTATTTATACAGTGAAATCTATTTTACTATTTTCATTTTTTTTCAGATTAATGTCCTTCACTATCTCTAGAGTTATTAAATATTCACCTAAGTTTTAACCATTTTTTTCACTGTCTATTTTAACTTTTTTAGAATATAAATCTGACAAGTAGTCACACATTTAGTATGTAAACATACACACATATCGTATATTGTGTATGTGTATGGCTTAATTTTTTTCCCAAATGAGCAAATAGCTTAGCACTACTTGGTGGGTATTCAACTAATTATTTGTACATAGCAATTTCATTCTTCTAGCCCTACCAGATGTAAGTATACACCCATGGAAACACACACACAAATTAACATGGAGCTAACATTCACACAGGGTCTTTCAATGCAATGTCTGTCCCATTGGTTTGCTTTGTCATTTTTTTTTTAAACCAAAATGTCACATCTCAGTGTTTTACTCATTGTAAATTTAATATACACTTTAATTTCCAGTAGAATAAGATACCATGCCTTGCTCTTCTTTTGTATGCTATTACTTTATTGCACCCTTTATGTGTGAGGATGCTGTCAGTTGCAAAATAGAGAAATCAAGTCAACATAACTAAAGCAATTAAAAGAGATTTTTTGCTGTTTTCATCTGAAAATCTCCAAAATTCTCATCCATCTGTCTCTGTCTTAGACCTCTCCCTGTAAATTGACCTCATTCCTCCTGCACACAGATTTACTTCCTAACCTGAAAGTACATGTCCTTTGACATGAGTACAGGTAGTCGTTCTGTAGTAAAGATATTTTCACTTTCCCAATGTTTTTGCATAAGAGCACAAAGGTTGTATAAGATTCCTATATTAAATGACTGTGGCTTGAAAGTCAAGAAACTTTTTTATTAGCCAAGTCTGAATTAAGTTCCTACTTCTAAAAATGGGAACAGAGTTCATTGTGGAACCCCCCACTAAAGCTGCTTGGGTGGAGGGTACTCCTTCTCAAGCAAAGTCTGCATGCTGCTTCCAAAAGATATGGAGAAGGGATCTAGCGAAACAAAAACAAAATATGGCCTGATACAACTATAGAATTCAATATATTAGAAATTTGTAATCTTCATTTAACCTTTTACTTTACTTTGTAAAAATGTTGCTGTTTTAATGTAATAATTTTGCTTCTATAAAGTAGAAATCTAGAATATAAGAAATAATTTTATTCATATGAGCATTTTTTTGCTGTTCTGGTGATATTTGTACAATTTATATATAACTGTAATAATTCTAGAATAACATAGCAAATCTTTCACAATTGTTGTACATATAGGTAAATGTTGAGTTAAATAGAATGAAGCAACAAATAGAAATATCACCACATAAACTTATTTAAAACAATATCACCAGCCGGGCTCGGTGGCTCAGCCTGTAATCCCGCGCTTTGGGAGGCTGAGGTGAGTGGATTGCCTAGGCCACAGGTTCAAGACCCACCTGGGCAACTTGGTGAGACCTCATCTCTATAATAAATCAAAAAAATTAGCCGGGTGTGGCAGCGCGCTCCTGTAGTTCCAGCTACTTGGAAGGCTGAGGCGGAAGGATCACCGGAGTCCAGCAGGCCGAGGCTGTGGTGGCCGGGAGCGGCCACTGCACTCCAGTCTGGGTGACAGGGTGAGACTCCAACACACACACAAAAAAAAATCAGTGAGATACAAAAACTAAGGCAGTAGTACTTCAACCCCAGGTGCACAATAGAATCAAGAGAGCATTAGAAAATTCAAAAGCTTGGGTCATACCTGAGGTGAATTACATCACAATCATTTGGTGTGGTCTTCAGACATCAGTATTTTTTCAAGCTTTCCATGTGATACAAATGTGCATCCAGTGTTGAAAACCACAGCCGGAACCTTTACATCTCATTTTTATACCCAGCCCAAGCCCCTTAGGAAGCTTTGGGCAGATATAGGAATCAGGTGGTTAGGGAAAGGGACGAAAACAGCAGGGAAAAAAAAAAAAAGAGCTGGCTGTATCCAGTCAGTCCTCAAGTTCTGAATCTGGATTTTGTCTTCCTTCTATTTTACTTTGGCCATAGCCACCTTTGCCATGGAGCAAATGTATCAGCCAAAGCTTTTTGTCATCCAATCT
>CAUYQG010163652.1:0-11539 GCA_963574415.1 Tarsius wallacei
TGCCCCTTAGTAATGACATGGCGCAGACCACCACCCAATCACCTTAATGGCCTTCCCCCATCAAAGGGAAGGATTAAAAGAACTCAACCACGAGCAACCAGCCTCCATTGCCTTGCTAAACTATGGCGTGGCCATGTGCTCTTTGAGCTATGGCCAGACCATGTTTTCTTAAACTTTGGCTCCCTCCTCTATCTTGGGGAGGTAACTCTCCTCTCTCTCTCTCTCTCTCTCTCTCTCTCTCTCTAATTTAGTTTTTAAATAAACTATATTTTCTAATCTAACTTCTGTGCAATTCTTTGCATCTTTCATTTGGCATTGGATCGCATACCTGCATTCATACCCCCAGCAGGCCTGACCTAACATTCTGGAGGCCTAACAAGAAGTTGTGTGATCTTCAAGGTGCAACAATAGGATGCCACAAAGTCTTTTGATATCTTTATCAGTATTTAGAAATGTCCATGATAAAAGATAAAACTCAACCTTATTGGAGGTAGACCAAAAACTAGTGAAGATGTCAATCACATCTACTTAACTCTGAACATGAATTATTCTAAATAGTGTGGATTTTCTATATTTTTTCTAGTATTTCATAGAACACCTAGATTTTTAGGAGTCTAGATGTGGCCAAGTTCTGTGATGTCCTCTGTAACTAGTACTGTGAACAAACTTGATATGTAAGATACTTATCACAAATCAACCTTATTTAAATTCTTATTTTAAGCCTGTTTTATCCTACTCTTGGATTAAAAAATATAAAGTTATGTTCTTTATTTTCAGAGCTTTCTTTGTAATACAAAGTCCTGTGGTGACATTTAAGACAAAATATACAACGAATATGAATTTAAATAACAAGATAGAATGCTTAATCCCATGGAATAATGAACACTTTGATCTTCACTCAAAGATAATCTCTGTCATATAGCTAAGGAAAGGAAATGATCAGCTTTTCTCCTCCCTTTCCCTCTTTTTCAATAGCTATTGCTTCTACCCTAGGTTTGAGGCAAGAGGGATTGAGGGTGGAAAGAGGTGCACAAAAATTTCTTAGTGAGCCGCTGCTATGGTCAAGAAATTTCAGTCTGAGTCTGGAAGTTGAAGAGAACACTCTCCTTCCTGCATGTGACTAGGTTTTCTGAAATCTTCCTCCTATCTTCCTGAAATCACCTTCTATTCATCAGTAAGAATATCTGACTTGTGTTTCTTTTCTACTCTGGCAACTTAGTTTTTCTGTAGCTTTTCAGAATTAAGCAAAGTCCAGCAATTCTCTTCATGAGTAGGTACATGGGGTGTGGTTGGTGGAGACAGGGCAGGAGAAAAGTGATGAAACTATCTGCACCAGACTCACCTTTCCCACCTTGTGCTAGTGTTAGCCAGCTCAGGCTCTGGCAGAGAGAGAAGAATTGTAAAAGGACATGCTGGGGCATGATTTTGAGGGAACAAGCAGTGTAAAGGAAGGTTAGATTGGCCCTATAAAAGAGTGGCTTCCACTCAATGTGCAAAAGAGAAAATAATGTGGCTTCTGCTTTAGAATCATAAATTAATTAGACATCTATTGTATTTTCTTTAAAAAAAAACAAAACAACTCTGAGGTCTATAAATCTATTTGAAGGGAAAAACAAAACAAAACAAAAAAAAACACCATAGAATAATTTCCCCTCTAGCATTAGGAAGATAGAGTGTATGTTTATTTTTTGGCAGTCTGTCTTAGCATAAAGTGAAAACCTAAATGTTTTGGTTTTATTCATATTCAGCAATGGCTGTGTAAAGCTGACCTAGCTTGCTCACTGGTGGAATTCAGTCTCAAACGCCATTCTATCTGCCACATGGCATTTTTAAGCTGAAATTTCCTAAGACCTTTAATTTGACTTCCAAGCAACTGTGTAAAATCCCACAATGGCAAAAAAATTTTGGCAGCAAGAATGGATAAGTGAGCTTTGTCAGGACAAAAGGATAGAATTCTGAAAGCAATCAGACACTCTAAAGAAGTTTTCTTGAAATCAAAGCATGTACTGGCTGGATAGAAACTCCATACCAACCATTTCTCTTAGAAGGTTAAAATTACACCAATTCAGTCACAGAGCTTTCAGTACAGTATTGATATTGAAGTGTGATATTTAATTTGTTGGGACAGAATTTTCCAGTATAATTAAAACCGAAGCTATGGCTAATGTGAAATATAAAAAGGACACTTGGTGATGTGACTCAGGGAGTATGCTTGTTCATTTAAAGTGTTCAAGATATTCAGAAATAAATTGATAAGTGATTTGTCTACCAAACAAAAAAAGAAGAAAGAAAGAAATTGAAGGAAGGGAGAAGACAGAGACAGACAGACACAGAGAGAGAGAGAGAGAGAGAGAGAGAGAGAGAGAGAGAGAGACAAAGACAGACAGAGAGAGACAGAGAAAGAGAAACAGAAACAGGGAAGAAGGGAAGACCTACTTCTCCAGAGGTCTGCCAACCGGCAAGAAAAGGATTAGCAGAAACCTAAAGCAAATCTCTAATCTCTTTCTATATTTTATTTTTGCTTTGTTATTTATAATAAACAGCTTGAAAATGTGCTTATTCATGGATCTACCAGAAACAACTACATGAAAAAAAATCAACCACACGCATCTAGCTCAGAACAGAAATCCAATGGATTTTTAATTGCCTAACACCAAATTATCCACTCAGAAATAACCTCCAGATCAATGAAATTAGTCAGGCTCTCATGTCAGCAGGCGCACGAAGCCGCAACAAAGCCCTCGCCCGCTGAGCACCAGTTAGCCAGGGCCAAGCAAGGGTATTATGCAGTTGAAGAAGGTCTGGAAACCTACAGGTCTGGAGGGACTTCCCGTGCTTCTGGTGATGGTAGACATGATCTGACTTCTGCTGTGGAATTTGAAGGTGTACATCCTTTCCCCTTTCTTCATCTTATCAGTTGAATGCATCTAGGCTCTGCATACTCTTAGCCCATTCCAGTTCAAACCCTCCAAAGTCAGCTTGGTTATGAACAGTTTTACTAATTAATAATAATAATTGCTAATGTTTACTACATACAACAACAAGAACTAAAATCTTCATTTTTTCAGATGGAAAAATATGAGGCTTAACTCGTTCCATTAACTTGCCCAAGGCCATTTACACAGCTCAAGAGTGTCAAAGTCAAAAATGGAACATATGTCTTACTTAATTCAGAGGCCATGTTCAAAAACACCATTGCTCTTCATCTTTTCCCCTGATGGGGTTGGCCTCCGTTCTCAAAGCCCCACTTGTCAGAAGAAAAGTGCTCTCATAAATCAATGTCTCCTAGAACATTGGTTCTTGAATAATTTGGCCAACTTCCATTGCTCCCCTAGTGAACTAAATTTATAAAGAAGCTACTTAAATATCTAGAAGGGTAAGTCATAATTTTATCCAAAAAGTTTTGGCCTGGATGCACATGGGGTGGGTATGCAGGTGAAATCCTGGAGTCTAGGTTTCCTCTCATATCATCTTATATCAACAGCCTCCAGCTCCACCAAAGTGGAAAGGAAGGCCTAATTCTCTTGCTTTCCTTCTTGCCTTAGGTCTGTGACTTGCACAAAACTATACACCCTTGGAGGAAGAGGACGACAATGATAGACAACAAGATTGGATACAAAATTCTTCCTACATAATTGTTGAACGTTTTTTAATTTAAAATTCCTATGAGTATGTAAATACAACTCAATTAAAAAATTAAATGTCAGATAACATATATGTCTTAGGCTTGGCAATCTCTTCTGTTAATACACGTAATTTCCAGAAACCGAATGCACCATCTTCCTCAAAACATCAAAAATCCAATTATTTGCCTCTGCCGTTTCATTAGCTGATGCCCACAAATGAACGGACAGCTTAGAATCTTTACACATTTTATTTGCAACAGGTATTTTGATCAAGTCATTTTTTTTTCTTGTGACTTAAAATAACCTAAGGACTTGACTATCTTTCTTTGTATAATACTGACTGCCCTTCTGTCAAAATCTGAAGTCCTTTACTCTGTGACTAGCTGCCACCTGGCCTTCTTGGACAAAATCCCCAGATTCCTAAAACATCTGTGAGACTTCTACCTGGAGTCACCTTTTGTGGCAATGCACACCTTTGAGTCATCTGCCTTTAATTTTTCCCCTTTTGCTAAAACCCATAAATCATCACCTGCCGTGTGTGTGAAATTCCCAAGGTTGCAACATTATCAGTGCCATCTTAGCTGAATTTCCGTGTTCTGAACCTCCTGGACGGATTAACCTCTGCTTTCTGGGAAACACGTGGCCCCCTGGTGCTAGTTCCCTGTATCCTTTGGAGCTGACACTCATCGCATGGAGAAGAATGTGATTCCATTTGGGGTGAAACAGAATCTCAGTAATGACACGTGGTATTATACTTATTGAGCGCTTAGTGCAGGCCAAACCATGTGCTGAGCTCATTTCTCCTTCATGGTTACTGAAATGAGAATGCATTATCCTTAGAAACTTCAGAAGAGAGGAGTCAAAACACAGAGAGAAATGTCATTTGCCCAACGTACCCCATGAGCAAACAGGATGTGGAGATTTTACCCAGGTAGCCCAGCTCCAGGGACTGACTGCTTTGCTGGCAGTATTGCCAATTCCCCAGGGTGACTTGGGGTGGGCAACACTGAAAAGGCAACATGGTGGGCAGAAGGCAAATGAAGATGGATGAGCATTTTGAGTGAACAGAGTTATATGCATCCCAGATTCCACAGTTGTTTGAAAAGAATAAAAATCAGCGTGACGGGGACATCAAGGATGAATGCCTTCAAAACTATAAATTCATTTTACTCCATCCAGTCGCAGAAGAATACAGATGGCTGAATAATTTATGCTGGTCTATGTAAGTGTCTGATGAAATAACTAAAGCCCTTGGCCTTTGGGAAAATTGCCAGCGTGTCTCGAGATGCTTAGATGTGCTCTCTGGGCTAAACCAGGCAGAGGTCCTTAGGTGAACAGCGCCATTCTGTGAATCCCAGACAAGTAGGCTATGCACTGTGTTTGTATTTATTAGGCAACCATGAAAGACAAAACTGTAGAGAATTCCCAAAGCACCAATAAACATTGGAAGAAAGCCCAACTGTTGTTTTGTTCACATTTGGGTTTTCCCACACGCCCTTCTTCTCAAACTGCAAAATTGCTATCCATCTCCATATTGACTCCAACAAAATGGGGTAATCTGTAGGGATCGTTTTCTTTTAGAAGCGAATAGCAGTGAAGCTTGCTATTTAAATCTTTTTTCTATTGATACACTTGAGTATTTAAATTGCACAGTTAAAAGTAATGAGCACTTAGTACCATTCCTGTCTGCATCAAACTGCTCTCTCCCATTATCTAAAAGAAAGTATTTCATCCCAAGCTTCTCAAATAAAATAGAAAAGACTTTTACCTGTTTTCCTTTTTGATTCTCATAATTCTGTGGTTCTTCCAAGTCTTGGCCCAACTGCTTTTTGTTGCTTGCATGCTTTCTTTACATGATAAACAGCTCCTCAGGCCTGCCTCGACAATAACGCCTTCTGCCTGTTTTGGAAAGAGCTGTCACAATTAGTAAATCTACAACATATGTGCTTCCCCTCGCCTGCTTCTCCAAATCACATAATTTTAGCTTTTTCTGCTGTGGAATTCTTTACTCAACAGTCAAGCTATGATTAGCATATTCCACTTGTAGCTCAATGTGTGATTCGCTATTCGGCCAAGTCAATGATCTCCAGTCGGGTGACACTGTGAAGAAATAATGATCTAAAAATAAACTTAGGGATGCTCAGTGACCCAGGTTTTGCCACGTAGGCTGCACCCAACCATTAGCTTTCACCGCTAATGAGGATTTACCCACGGAAATCTCAATCTAGATACAATGCCTGTGTCTTGACCGGACGGTCCTTTTTCCCCCTCCTCGGCCTGGATTCATTGAAACGCAAGGCAGTCAAGTGACCTGTCCAGCCTGTGCCCCTCGTCAAAGCCCGTCTGCACTGAGCAGCGTCCATCTGGCTGCAGTCTGTTTGCAGTTCTGCTCTGCACCCTTGAAGGAGGAGGGTGACAATGACAGGCAACAAGATCGAATACAAAACTCTTCCTGCATATTTGCTAAACATTTTTTAATTTAAAATTTCTTCTAGCACGTCACAGGCTTCCCCTGTGGAGACCGTCAGTTTCCTTCAGGACACAGGAGGTCTCACACGGAGAAGTCCAGTCCCTCTCACCACCCACCCTCACCTGTTCCTCATGACTCCATGATGCCCTATGGTGATGTGTTGGGTTTTTTTTCTTAATTAGAACATATGTATATTTTTAAATGCAAACCAAGTATAAATGCTTGAGTAACCCACTGATTTTTTTAGGCTAAACTGGCTTATGGAAATTGAAATAAGACATAACAGAAAATAGAAGTATTTTTTGAACAAGCTGTCAAAGAAGCATGAAATCTTATCAAAAACAATTTTGTAAATAATTTAACTAAAATTGCATGGGTCTATATTTGACATCTCAAATAAAGATGAAATGGTAGTTTTAGATACAGAGAAGAGAAACTTTCCCAACTCTCTCCTTGTAATATGCCCCAAAAAGAATTCATGTTGTATTGTCATCAATTTTTTCATCACATTGTTTCCTATTGTTGTTTTAAAATATATGCCAAAAATATATATGAGTTATAAATGCCCATTGAGCCCACATGGTACATTATCAATACCTGTGGTATTCTATTACATTGAATGTAAATATTAATATTGCTCAACAATGTATATGTATATATATATATTTTTTTGAGTTGGAGTCTCACTCAGTCGCCAGACTGGAGGGCAATGGCACGCTCCCGGCCACTGCAGCCTCGACCTGCTGGGCTCCGGCGATTCTTCTGCCTCCGCCTTCCAAGTAGCTGGAACTACAGGCATGCGCCACCACGCTCGGCTAATTTTTTGATCTGTTGTAGAGATGAGGTCTCGCCAAGACCTTTGCCCAGGAGGGTCTCAAACCCACGGGCTCAGGCAATTCACTCTCCTCGGCCTCCCAAAGCGCGGGATTGCAGGCTGAGCCACCGAGCCCGGCCTCAACAATGTATTATTTCGTTTTGCCTGATTTTAACATCTGTGTTAAGAAAGTATACCACATGTATATGTATATTTGTGTGCACGTGATTGTCTTTTATTGCTCAGTATCATGTTTTTAAGGCGTGTGTGTTTACATGTGTGACTCTCATTTGTTCATTCTGATTTTAGAAAACATCAACTTGTTTCCAGGTTTTACTTTTGTGAAAATCCGTCTGTGAACATCATTGTACATATTTTCTGGTACATATAGGCAAGAGTTTCTTTAGATTATACTCCAAGGAGTATACTATAATATAACACCTCTGTTGATAGGCAATGTGTATGTTCACCTCTAGCTGGTAAAGCCAAATTGATTCCCAAAGAACCACTAATTAATGAGAGTCCCAGTCTTCTGAAAATCTGCACTACTAGATTTATTCATTTTTTTTTCTTCCCGTTTTGGGCATCAAATGGTAACTAATTGTGGTTTTACCTTCATTCCTCTGACTTCTAGTGAGACTTAACACTTTTTTCATAGATGTATTAGACCTTCATGATTTTACTTTTATAAGCCGCCTGTTCACATTTTTGTATATTTTTCTATAGAGTTGTTATTCAATTTAACTTTATATATTCTGAAAACTGACTTTACCACTCATAAGTGTTGCTGATATTGTATTGTGGTTTGCTTGTTTTCTCACTCTCTTTTCATGTTTTATGATGGAAGAAATTCTTAATTATAATGCAGCACAATTTAGTCACATGTCATTATATGGCTAGTGCATTTTGTTCTTACTTGACAATTATATTGCCACCACCAAATAATAAATATGTCATCATATATGGTCTTTGACATTTTAAAATGTTTCTTGCCATCTAATTATTTGATCAATCTGGAATTGCTTTTAGCTAACTGTTCCAAAACCAATTCACTGATCTACAATTTCATTTCTTTCATGCATCCGTACTTCTATATATGTATGCTGTGTTTCTAGAGTCTTTATTCATTGCAGCCAACTATTTTGTTTTCCTTCATTAATATCTGCTATGTTAATAACTAAAACTTTTTAATAAGCATTGTATTTGATAGGGCAAGTCTTCCTAGCCTAATCAGGTATGACTTTTCTATATATAGAAAAGGAAATGTTTCTCTCTATATATTTTTTAATCTGCTTATGTGGTTCCATTAAAAACTACTTTGGACATTTTTTGAGAAACATTAAGAATCTCTGGATCAACTTGAGGGGATATTAATAAATGTATAATACCAAGTTCTCCCTATTAATGTACATGTTATAACTTTTCATTTGTTTAGGTCTTCTCTGATATCTTTCTGCCAATGTTTTCAAACATTCTTCATAAGAGACTTGTACATTGTGTTTAAATTTATTCCTAAGCCACATATTTTTTCTGCAATGATAAGTGGTGTATTTCCATACAATTTCTAAGCATTACACAGAGAACTTGTTAAATCACCTTATTAATCCCAGTGATTTGTAGATTGGGGTTTTCCCTTTGCTTTGAGGTAAAGGCAATGTAGAAGTGCACCTTACAAAAGGCAGGAGGAAATGCACAACCACTTTAGAACTGACATGCACATGATAAGCTGGGTAACACATACAGAGAAGAATGGGAATAGTACAGAAGCCACCAGGTACCCTCAAACTGGGGTTCCCTGAGGGTTGTTCATATGTGGTAGATATCTGCGTGAATTTCTTCAAATTTTCCATTTATTGCTCAAGTTTGAACCAAACTATCTAAAATATCTTTTCTATGGGTTTCTATAGAAAATATAGTTCCATAGGTTTACAACTTATTTTTGGCTTTTAAAGAGTAAATTAAATATAATAGAACATTAAACTGAAGCCAAAACATTATGAAATAGGCTAAACAAAATATTAGAAGAATACATAGTGTTTTAAAAGCATCCCTACATTTAAGTTTAATTTTACACAGCAAATATTCATTGAGGGTTTTATATACGCTAGACACTGACCCGTTAGAAAAAGTGTTTATTTGGTCATCCCTGTGCTAACAAAATTAAGAAGATAGTAAGTTTAACTAATTTAAGTCATCAATCTTAGACACAGAAACAGCCCTTACCCCTATCTTTGCTCTGTAATAGGTTTTTCACCCTGATTTATGAGGTAATTGCCTAATCCATCTTGCATTTGTAGACAAGACTTTGTCAACCTGAGGTACTTAAATACCTTGAATAGAAAACTCCAACTAGCTAACCATTATGTTATAATTCATTAGTTATGGTCATCATCTAACACTTTCTAAAGAAAAGTCATATGAAGGAAATACTTAGGAGAATTCTTTTTCTTAATGAAAATTCTATTTCTTTTCTTTTTTTTTTTTTTTTTTGTGGAGAGTTACCATAACTTCAAATTTCATCTATATGTAAAGCTTCTTCTTCCCCTAGTGTTAGGTTAAAATATATCCCACGGGGCCTCCAAAATGTTAGGTCAGACCTGATGGGGTAAAGTTGTACCTTTTGGTGCCACAAAAGAAGAAAAGAATTGCACAAAAGCTAGATTGGAAAATATAGTTTATTTAGAAAGTAAATTAGAGAGAAGGAAGAGAGGGGAAAGAGAGAGAGAGACAGAGAAAGAGAGAGAGAGAGAGAGAGAGATTCACCTCTCCAAAGTAGCCTGGGGCCAAAACTAAGAAACATGGTGGCAGGAGCTCTGAGAGCCATGTGGACACACCAGGGTTTAGCAAAGCAATGGCTAGAAAGTAAATTAGAGAAAGAGAGAGAGATTTAAGATATATTTAAATCTTTCCATGTATATATTTTAGACCATCTAGAAGTGAATACTCTTATAAACGCCTCTTTTTACATGAGTGAACAAGTGTCAGACAAGATACTTCGAAATTCTACTTAAAAAAAATTTTTTTTTTTTACAATGACTTCCCTATCTACACATTCTTGCATTAGCAGAATCAAAGAGACTCATGGTCCCAGAAATCATTCAACTTTTTCAACTTACAACACACATCCAGAAGATTCCTGAAAAATTCACTCACATGGTTCTCAATATGTTCCCCTAGCAAATTCTCATTTCCAAGTACTCTGTTCTCTCCATATTTAATCATCTCTATCAGATCCTGTATGATGCTCTAGGTTAGCCATAGTTTCTAGTAGCCCTGGGTTGTCTAATATATGATACAATTCAGGGTGTATGTATAAAGTAGGAAAACATTGCTTAAATTTGGCTGAATGTAGTTCAGCCAAAACCTGCAACTTAACCCAATAATTTTTTCAAAATTAATATGTGTAAGAATTGTGTTAAAAATGAATATCAATGGGAACTGACTTTTCAAGTACTATTTTTTGTTGTATATTGTGCATCCCATTAACATTTTAATATGTAAAAAGACTTATTTCTAAAATATAAAGTGTGAATATACAGTCATGTCTTGTTTATCAGGAGAAATGAGATCATAGCATTAATTTGTAATCTACCATTATTTATCTAGGCTATTGTATTGCATATTGCATTTTTTCCATGAATTAAAACTTGGGGGATATATTCTTTCTCTAATTTTTTAATACCAATCATCAGCCAATTATTCTCATATTACCTGCTATTTTTCTTTTTCACTGTATTTCATCTTTAGTATTATTCAACTCTGCCCACTCTTTCACGTTTTTGATAGGAAACAGAATATCTCAAATGTCTAACAAAAGTGACTGAGTTTTACAAAATCTGATTTTATTCCTTTGCACAAAAATGAAAAAACTGGCAAATAAATAGTCATGAATGTTGTCAAATAAATATGTGGAAGTACAAAAATCCCATCCTTCAAATTTCAGGTCTTTAAAACTATAATTCAGTTTGTTATTTGTTTCACTTTCTATTTTTCCATATTAAAAGACAAAAGTATGTTTTATTTTTGAAAATAGAGACATACAATTGAGGAAAAAGGGCATAAAAATAATGAAATTTTGCCCATCCAAATCATCCTTTGCTATTTCTAAAATATAAGGTAAATTTATTAAATATTACATAAATATTTGTGTCTTATTTGCCAATAGAAATAGAAACATACCATTATCTTGTAATCTGCTATGATTTATGTAGACAATTTCCCAAGCATTTTATTCCACCATCTTTTTACATAGAGCAAAGTAATGCAGGAATCATTTTAATTTAAGTTAAAAATGTAAAAACAAAAAGATAGTGAATACCAAGAAATGAGTGGTTAAACTCAAAAAAAATGACTGAAGCCACATTAGATAGTAAGTGGCAGAAAAGTAGAAAAACACCCAGAAATTGGAAAAAGCAAAAACCATAATAATGCGTGAAGACCTGCAAAGTGTCCCCATGTTGCACCAAAGATGACATATTAGAAAAAAATAGTCTCTAGGTATTTTCATCTAAAATCTGTAATAATTTTGGCCAAAATAATCTGCTGACCAACTTGCTTTCAACTGCATTGCTTTCACAAAATTATGCTCTATAAAGTTTCATTTGTCCAAATAGTTTTCTCTGACTTTTT
>CAUYQG010163654.1:0-10772 GCA_963574415.1 Tarsius wallacei
AGTGAGGTTGAACATTTCTTCATGTGTCTGTTGGCTGCTTGGATGTCTTCCTTTGAGAAGTGTCTGTTCATATCTTTTGCCCATTTTATAATGGGGTTGTTTGTTTTTTTCTTTTCCTCATGTTTGAGTTCCTTGTAGATCCACAATGTTAAGCCTTTGTCAGACCTGGAGTTGGCAAATACTTTTTTCCAATCTGTAGGCTGTCTCCCTGCTCTCTTGATGGTTTCTTTGGCTTTGCAGAAGCTTGTTAGTTTGATGAGGTCCCACTTGTCTGTCTTATCTCTTATGGCCTGTGGGTTTTGAGTTTTGTTCAGGAATTGGATGCCAGTTCCAATTTCCATGAGGGTATGTCCTTCATTTTAAAAGGAACCATCATATTCTATTAATGTTTAAAATCTTTAAATGGTTTACATAACCAGGGTAACTATGAGTTTTTAGTTCTCAGGATAGAATGTGGCAATAGAAAAAAAAACATAAATTAATGCATGGATATCAACAGTATTTTGTGCAGTGTCAATCAACAGAACAACTTTTTTTTTTTCCTTCTTCAAGAGATTAACAGTAATCAATATCTGTCTGGGGAAAGGGGGCACACCTCATCAACAAGGGTACCTGCACAATGAATATTTGTATACCTAACCCTTAACTGTACCCCACAACTTTAAAATAAAAAAATATATAAATATATATATTAGTTTATTTATTTTTTATTGCCTGTCACTCTGAGACCAGTTAATAGGGCATTTATTTTGGACTTAGAAGACCAAAAAATTTAAGGCAACTAACTAGTGGTGGAAAATGAACACACAGGTCACAAATAAATCATCTAGATTTCAAATAATAAGAAGTAAATGATTTAAGAATAAAAAATCAACACTCTTCATTAAAATTTTTTTAAATCTCCCCATTCTTATATTGTAACTATACTGCAGATGTTGTCCACTTACAATTTAAGTGGCAATTTAAGAAGAGAAACAAGGGTAATAAGGTTCCTAATTTAGCATTTTATTTTGGGGAAAAATTCATTCTAAATCATAAACTAAAGGTATTATAGGATCTTCCAGAGGATATTGTGCCAATGTACGTAAATGAGGTCATAAGATTCACAAAGCGATTCTCCAGTCTCAATTCTTTCATTTTCTGTATGCTTTTATATGTTATCTTACAAACATTCCTTTACAATAGAGAAATATAATTTGACACAGGAAAGTGAAAACATGACAAAAGTGATGAGTAAGGAAGAGTATAGAAACTAGGATATTGTATTAGCTTTCGTGTGCTTCTATATCAAATTACCAAAAATTTAAAGACTTAAAGCAAATTTAGTCTCTTAATAGTTCAAATGGTCAGAAGTCCAAATTGAATCTGGCTAAAATACAAGGTGTTGGCAGGGTTTCTTCCATATGGAGGCTCTGAGGAGAATCTGTTTCCTTTTTCTAGACTCTAAAGGCCGCTCCGTCATTTTCTGGCTTGTGACCCCACAACACAGCACCTTTTCTTCCATACTTCTGAGGGCACATCAGGACCTTCCTCTTCTGATCTTCCTATGCTCCTTATAATAAGACCCTTGTGATTAGATTTGGGGCCCACCTTGGTAAGCCAAAATATTCTGCCTATCTCAAGAATCATAACTTCATCACATGTGAAAATCCCTTGACCCAGTGCAAGGTAACATTCACAGGCTGTGGAGGTGAGGTTGTCAATACTATGGGGATGGCAGTGGTTTTATTTAGCTTACCAGTGCTTAAGTAAAATGGCATAGAAAAACAGTGCCTCCCAGTGGGGGGTGGTCATCTTACGTCTGACATAGTAAGACACATGTCATCACCATGAAGCACAGTCAAAATGCTTATTGCCCTCACAATGAGCAATTATATTTATTAAAGGAGGTGCAGGCTTCCCTTTATATATGTTATCATCCAGTATAAATAAATTCTTTGAGTTTATTCTGCTAAAATATATACGTTTGTTTTGCTTTGATCACAATGGAATTCTCAGTACACAAAGTTATTGCTATATTATTATTGCTATATATTTGGGAAACTGAGCTACATTTAGCTCACCAATAAAGGTAAATTTTAGGCATTTCACAGAAATTGGAGTGTATTTTCAATTTGGATGTATAAAAACCTCATAAAATGTGAAATATAAAACATTGAGAAATTATTTAAAAACCCATTGGTTAATATTATGTTAAATTGGCATTTCAGTATTACTATATCTTTCTGGAAACAAATGAAAAGTGACTATCTCATGTTGATAGACCAAAATAAATAATTTTATTTTGACAAATACAATTTAAATACAAGTTATACTGTACTACAAAATCTTATTTGCCCATGCTCTGAAATTGTTCAGTGGCAATTTAACAAATAAAAACCTCTTCAGATTTTCTTGCTATAATGTATATTTATAAATTTATGAACCTTAAAGGCTTTTTCCTGGAATTTATTAAATTGACAAAAATATTCTGAAAACATACAAATATGTTTGAAAATGTGGTAACCTTGCAAGGAAGTCCAATTTCCAAATATTCCACACATCCCTGGGCAAAATTTAACAGAACAGATTATCATAATCATCAGTCAACATCCACAGACTATTCACAAAGCCTGTTTCAAAAATAAAATGATCAGTTTTGTCGGACACAGTAAAATTCATAGAAATAGGCATCCAGAATAAATGAAAATGTGTTTTTTTAAATTAACAAGTTCAAAAACACTATTTGGAAAGGCATTTCAGTCCTAGGTTCTGCACCAGTTGTGATCTTTCAGTAGCTGAACACTGAATAGAATCATGAAAAAGTTTTCATTTAACAATAACTGGAGTTGCATCTGTATTAGCTTATTACAGTCTACTTGTGGCAGTGTTTCAAAGTTGAACATTCTTTACTTGCATGTATAGTTAACCAAATAAGTCTCAGTGTGTGCCTTAATTTATTATCTGGAAGTGGATTATTTTTCATTAAAAACGTCAATAATGTAAAGTGATCATTATCTCTTTAATATCTTTAAATGGATTGATGCGGTTTATTCACAACAGATATTTATATAAATACACATAATGAGCAAAGGTCAGGCTACTGATCATGTTTGAAATGTGAAAAAATTTTAAGAGACTCAAACAATCCACAGTCAAAAGGTTATGCCATTAGTAATATAATAAGTGATCTAGAATTAAAGTCAGAACACTTGAACCCATATTATTGTGAGAAACAACAAGATAAGTAACCTCTCAAGGCTTTAATGTTTCTTATTTGTAATTTTATTTTGATAAATGCATGATGTTTGAATCTTAAAGGCAATAGTATATAGGACAATACAACATATGACACAAAAGGGTATCACCACTCAATAAATGATGGGTTACTGAACTTAAGATATACAGTAATTAATATTTTTAAAAATAAATCATAAATTATCCAAAAAAAGTATAAATAAAATACATAGGTCTTTAAAAAAAATCAATCTCTTTTAAGTCTTTAATTTGGAATCCCCAGTAAATTAAAACAACTTCACAGGCAACCAAGTGAAACTGTTTACATCCAAACCTCACAGTTTCACTTTTGATCAATCAGGTTAAATGCAGAATGTTATGCAGAAGTAAGAAGCCATTTAGCGCTATAAATTTCACTTTCTTCCTTCTCACTGGATCACCACCCACTAAAATTATTAATGCATGGTAATCTTTATATCACTAAGTCATTAGATTTGACTCATGAACAGCTTAATTAAAGCACTCTTGATTAACAGAGACAAAAGTGGGAAATCATTTAGTTAGGAAAAATTAAAACTTATGCAGCACCTTCAAAACCATCTTCATCTCCAAACATAAACAATCTTTTTGGCTTGATAAAAGACCTCCCTACAGACAGATAATGATTAAGAAATGTCTGTTCATTTTTAGTAGTCAAAAAAATTAGAATATACGTGGGTGTAGTCAGAGAAAGTATGATTCAATTTATACACACGCATATGTAACTTTAAGAAAAAGATTATATATTTACTTTAGGAAAAAAATTCTGAATCAAAAGACTATTTTCAAAGTAATAACTGTGCAAGCAAATCATTACACCCTTCTGAGTTTTATTGTACTCATGTGTAAAACAATGGGGACTGTCACAGAGCTTCAATTCCCCACATCAAAGGCAACATGATGTAGGGGATGATAGAAGAAATGTAAATATTTTATAATTACAGACTATTATACTTTCAAAAGAAGTCTCACAGAGGTACACATACACAGAGAAAGACATATAACTAAGTATCGCACGTTTATCAGAAAAATTCTACCAGTCTCTGAGGCCTGAAATGTAAGATTCTAGCACTGGTAGCATCATCTGTGGCATTTGGTAAGGTCATCAGCAAATTCATTCAACAATGCTCCCTGAATCTTTCTTCTACCTCCTCCCAATATCCAATCAGCCCCATATCCTGTGCATGCTCCTCCTAATCTCTAGTGTATCCCTTCTTAACCAGCTTCACTAGAGCTTTTTAGCATAATCTTCACTTGATTTTCATGACCCTCTATTTTTTCTAAAGTAAAAACCAAACTTCTTAGCATGAATACTAGGCTCTTCATAAGTAGTCTCTACTTTCTGATTAAATTGAGTCTCTGGTGATTCTAAAGTGGGAAATGCAAAATATAAATATCTAAAAGTGAATATGTAAGCTATAATTTCTTTCATTTATATTTTATAGATACGCATGAAGAAATTAAATAATTTCCCCAAGGCTGTACGAACAATGAGGACCCTGGGAAAAGAAACGAAATTCCCTTTGTTCCTGATTCAAGGTATTCCTACTTTCTTTCTTTGTAATAATGGGAAAATGTAAAGCATATTATTAGGTATTATATGATGTTAACAATCTTTTCTATCACGAGACCTGTTTTTTAAATAGCAAAGATATATTAATTTAGTCAACATGCACCAAAATCCTACCATGTGTCCAGTGTTAAGAACAAAGATAAATGAGACTTGGCACATGCTTTTAAGAGTTTAAAATCTTTTAGAGTCAGACACACGAACAGTTTATTAATCTATAATAGGTGATATGAAAGTACATGTAGGGGTCACTGTTATGGATTGAATTTTGCTCCCCCAAAAAGGTTTATTTATGTGCTAACCCTCAGGACCTCTGAATGCAGCCCTACTTGAAAATAAGCTCATTGCAGATATAATTAGTTAACATGAGTACATGCTAGAATAGGGTAGGCCTTTAATCTAGTATGATTGCTGCTCATAAGAAGACAGATATCTGGACACAAATACAGAGACACATGAGGAAAATGACATGTGGTAACAGGCACAGATTGGAATGATGCAGCAGCAAACCACGAAATGCTAAGGATTGACGACCATCACTAAAAGCTAGAAAAAGCCAAAGAAGGATTCTTCCCTAGAGCCTTCTAAAACAGCACGGCCTTGCGGCCTTGCTGACACCTTACCACTTCTAGCTTCAAGAACAACACAGTGCATTTCTGTTGTTTTAAACCACTCAGTTTACAGTACCTTGTTATAGCAGCCCTAGGAAACTAATATAGACACCAAACCAGGACAGAGTAAGGGACATCAGGGCAGGGTTCCTGGAGGAAGTGAAACCAGAATTGATTGTTAAGGGATAAGGGCCTTGTCAGCTTGGTGAAACTAAGAATAGAGAAGGCACTGCAGGAAGATAAAAGAAATGAATTGACACTGCATGGTAACATAGTGATCTGGGAGCCACTGGAACTCTTAGAGTAGAAGGCACAGTTTAACAAGAGAAAAGGTGAGCAGAAATTCAAATATAGAGATTCTGTATAACGTGTTAACAAATAATAGTAGCTAACACATGTTGCTAATTTAATTCCACTGTGTTCATCACTTTGCAGTGTGATTTCTAGGCATTTTCTTGTGTCATCTCCATAATGGCTCATTGAAAGTGGACTGGATAAAGAAGATGAGGTACATATGCACGATGGAGCATTACGCAGCTGTAAAGAAGATAAAAATCATGAACTCTATAGCAAATTGGATGAAATTGAAGATCATGATACTAACAGAGCCATCACTGAAACAAAAAACTGGATAATGTATGTTGCCACTCATATGTGGGTCCTGAACATTATTCACATTAGCACAAGGGAGGTATCAGCAGTCACTGGTTACTGCTAGGGGAGGGAGGAAGAAAGGAAAGTGAGTGGCACATGATACCACAAAGGGTAACTGCTCCACTACAGGGGAGACTGAGAGCAAGTTAAAAGTCCAAACTTCACCTGCATGTAGCTGACTTATATAGTTAATCTTCACCTGTACCCCACATCTTTCTAATAAAAAAAAAATAAAAACAGAGGCTTTGAGAAATTAAGCTAGTCATGTAAAGGTTATTCAGCTAGTCATTAAATGAGCCTGGACTGCTATACTTGATTAAGTGGAATCATGGAATATTTTAAAGGCAATGAATAACATGGTCTCATTGCTTTTGCTCCAAGTTAAACTGTTATTTTTGTAGAAAACAAATCTATTGAATAAAGAACTGAAGGCAAAGGGATTCTCAAAACAGAGGTAGGAAAAATAGGTGAAGTCAAGAAATATTTAAGGTGGAAAATTGGCAAGTCTTAATAACTACTTGAAATATCAAGTGCTAAAGGAAGAAGGAAACAATGTGGAATCTTTAGAATATGAATAGATGTTTCTCGCTGGGGCCTCCAAATGTTATGGCTGGATTAAAAAAAACAGAATATGAATAGATGGTGGTGCAACCCACTAAGAATACAAAAGGCGGCAGAGGTTACAGTAGATCTACCTTAGGAAAATGACTGATGAAGTACTGGTTGTGTGTTGACGTGTACACAGTAGGACCTCTGAACAGCTGCTACCAAACTTCCAGCGTCTTTCAGCCAGCACTGATCTCTGCAATACTGTGCTACAATGTGCCATGATGACAGATAGTAGCACTCTGCTAAGCAGACTCCTGTCTTTGCCCTTTCAATATTTATCTCTGTCCCCAGAGAGATTTAGATATAAACCTAAATCTTCAATGCCAAAAGAAAACACTTGAGCATTTATCCTTGGTTTTCTAATAGATATGTCTGAAATATTAAGCCTTTTTCAATGCAATATGTACATATTTATATAATTTGAATTCGTTATTTTTTTCTCCAAAGAAAGAGACATTTTCAAAATTAGCCAGAAAGCCTTGAATTCTCATAAATATAAGAAATGGTTTAGGTAATTGTAGTCAGTCAGCTAGAGTATTCAAGACAAACTTGTTTGTTGGGTCTTGATGTTAAATTGGAATTTTTATACCACATTTTTAAAAATTGAATCTCTAGAGAGAACAAAATCTATATAAATAAAATCTTCATATTCTCAGACACTGATTTGAGTTACAATTGATTGGCAATACAATTTTTAACATATGTAATTATATCAAACATTTATTTATTTAAGGCATATATGTACATCTGCAGAGTGGCTCTTGAGAGATACGAAGTTTGAGCGTGGCTGCAGAGATGACAGACAGTCCCTTGAGGCAGGAAAAGAAGGTGGCTGGCTCCTTCTGCAGCATTCCCTATTGTCTAATTATAGAGCGACACCTGCGTCGGCATGAGGAAAAGCCACTCATGTGGCTTCTCAACTGAAGCAAGTTACAGAAAAATAGTGGGGAAAAAAATGGAGAACTCCAAGAAACAAGTACAAGAATGGACAAGGGGAAAGGAGGGGGCATACATATGCTCTTTATTGGCTATTGTGTTTCAAGTATTTTTATACACTTGATAGATAAACACATGTTACAAATTAAAAACTATCAAAAGAATAGACATTTGGCAAGTGTGTGCAAACTGAAGGTTGTGTTTGTTTCTTTTACAAGGGGAAAATACTATTTAGAGACCCTTAATTATAGCATGCCCACTTAGGAATGCAGTAGAAGTTTAGCAAAGACAGAAAAAAAGCAAGAGATAAAAATTAAGCAGCTGAAATGCCCAAATAGACATCTAAAATGTCTAAATGGACTGGATAAGTAGTCAACTAGCAAGTGTGGTAGTATATGCTGGGTGGGGACATGGCTAAGGCTAAAACATTCATTGTTTCAACTTCCTAAATCCTGCATTGGCTTTCCTTTCTATCAGTGGAGATCCAGGTTAGAAATGTGGCATATAACGACTGCATCTCAACCTTCCAGAATTTATGAAATTATAAGATACAAATATTAAAAACCATCTCTAGACTTTCATTTTACCTAGGAACCAAATAACACGTTTATATTGTCATTTTAACCTTCAACTTTAAAATTTAGATTCCAAAACTAGGGGTATGAGTCCCCAAAAATATTTACCCTAATCTTCAGGGATTTCTTGATTCCACTGCATTCAGCAATGAAAACAGTATCACAGAATGTGACTTTTGCATATTTCAAACAATAACTGTACCTTTACTACAAACTTTTTTTCACATATGTATTTAACTTCATATAGAAATCTCAAAAGGAGTCATACTAATTCTCTGTGTTACAGTTATACATACAAATGATAGAAACAGAGCTTAGGGAACATTCATAAAATATGTATCATTGTCTACTGAAAGATGAAAAGTACGCTTCTCTAGAACATTGCCCTTTTATTTTATTGCCTTTTGGCAATAAAGTAAACATGTAATGCTTTATTTCAACATCAAAAACATGTGAGTAAGAAAATGCATTGAGAGCCACTGGGGAAACCCAGTCAGCCACCAATCCTGAATTTAAACATTGACAAAAAATCAGTTACTTTCCTTTTTAATATCAGGGAGTAAAACTTACTCCAAATATCTCTAGAATATAAAAAATTTAAAGGAAACCTATGCTTTTACTCAATATTTAGGACTATCAAAACATTCTATGTGTTTCATTTGAATTAACTTTAAGTGTATATTTAGAGTTTCATTTAAAAAAGTAAAATAAATTTTATTTAGGAACTTAATTCATGTGGAAGTCTAGTTTGCCATTTATATCATAATTTCCCATAGCACTCAGACAGAAACCACTGATTAAAAAATGTTTTGAATGAATCTATTAATCTAGAGAAAAATAAAGGCCTTGGTCACTACCAACCATGACTCCAGTCTTGAACCAAAATGCTAAACAAGGAATAGAGATCTGAATAAAAGCAACTCAAGCTTAACTAACTTTTTTTTATCCAAATGTAAAGGTATTTCTGTTTCAAAAGTGATTTCTAAAAACATTTTATTTAATTTCATCTTATTTTAGTCAATAGTGACAACTTGTGGGTGAGCCTGAAAAAATATATTACTGTTAAAGGAAATCATAAAGAACTTGCTAATGAAGAATTTACACATATACCATAACTTTTATTGAAATGCTTTTAAAATGAATAATTTTCAAATTGCATAACAGAAGTAGGGAGGCGGACTTATATAATTTAAAAATACTTGCTTAGAAATTAGGAAAACTTGAAAATGAATCCTGGGTCAATTATCAGCTATCATAACTTATACAAGTTACTTAACTGCCTTAAACTTTTCATCTACATAGTAAAGACAGTAACTGTATTCAAACTTTACAAGGTTGCTGTATGAACCTATGGAGACAAGTCATATGGTTTATGTAAGTACACTGCTGGCTACAAAAAAAGGGCATTGTTATTATGTCTTAATGCTGCTGACAATAAGAGCTACAAAACAATAGTAATAATGAAAACACAACACATTTAGAAAGTCATAAGTCTTAGAGAACCATTTCCTCAAATCACTATTGTCTTCCCATTTCGTGCTATATACTTTTATATACAACAGTTAAAGAATAAAATTTTCTTTACAAGTAGATTCAGATCTTACTACTATATGACACAAATTTCATAATCATTTTTATTTCAGGAAGTAATATAAAATGTAATAGAATTATAAGATGTGTAAAAATATTAAAATTGTTTAGTTATTTAATTTCAAATCAGTACTTACCCTATAACATATTTAAAAATTGTATATATTCATCTGGAAATACTCTCTGTTAGTTTTGTGTCTCACTGTGAGGAGTTCTGTTTCCAAATCTCAAAATATTATCACTTGAAGAACATTTTCAAAACTGCAGATGCAGATAAGGCTATAGCATATTCGAACTGTTTTCATATAGTAGTTAAAAGTAGAAAAATTTGGGTAGATTTGTGATTTTCTAACTTATTGCAGTATAAATATATTTAGTGATATTTTATAATTTAGGATTTAGAACAAAATATAAAAAATTTGTACTTATGCTACACTTTTATCATTTTTATTAACCTATTTGTGCTGTTTGAGGATCATAATTATTCTTGCAATATGATCTTAAATGGAGTCATTTCTGCTTTGTAATGAACAATTCATGATTAGCCAAAATTTCTATTCATTTTTAGGAAGTGCCTCTATAAGCTAAAACCTTTCTTCCCAACATTATTAACCTAGCAAATAAGTAGAAAAATATAATTTATTTTGTCCTAAATATCATGACTGAGGTTGAGTATGAGTAATAGATTAGTTACTTAAATCTCTTTGGTGATTCATTGATTCCAGTATTTTTCCATTATTTCTTTTTATTTTTGCTAATGAGGCAACAAAAGATATTAAAAATATACTCTTCCCGAAATTATTAATCATTCAATGCTCAAAATAAACATGGAAGCCGGGCTCGGTGGCTCAGCCTGTAATCCCGCGCCTTTGGGAGGCTGAGGTGAGTGGATTGCCTGAGCCCGCGGGTTCGAGACCCGCCTGGGCAGGCGAAACCTCATCTCTACAATAAATCAAAAAAAATTAGCCGGGC
>CAUYQG010163657.1:0-31792 GCA_963574415.1 Tarsius wallacei
GGGCTCGGTGGCTCAGCCTGTAATCCCGCGCTTTGGGAGGCTGAGGTGAGTGGATTGCCTGAGCCCACGGGTTCGAGACCCGCCTGGGCAACTTGGCGAGACCTCATCTCTACAATAAAAATTACAAAAAAAAAAATCAGCTGGGCGTGGTAGTGCGCGCCTGTAGTTCCAGCTACTTGGAAGGCTGAGGCGGAAGGATCGCCGGAGCCCAGCAGGTTGAGGCTACGGTGGTCGGGAGCGGCCACTGCACTCCAGTCTGGGTGACAGAGTGAGACTCCAACTCAAAAAAAAAAAACAACTAAATTAAGTAAATTTGTTGCCACTGTAAGTGAACCTGAAAACTCCTAAGGACACTGCAAGAGATCTATCTTCAAGTCCATTCTGAAAGTTTAATTCAAGCAAAGCAAGAGTGATCACTATATAGACACCTGAAACTTCCAAACTATCTAATTTTCTGACTTTTTCATTGAAACTAGTATCTCTTGTCACACACATTTCCAGTGAAGTAACTTACTCCTATACCTTCGTTTTACATTGTCTGATTAATTGTCAAGGATACAAGGAAAATAGTATGTTGATGACATTGAATATGGATACATTTCCATTTGGGTAGACTCCTTGTGGCTTCCAAATACACTTGTTTAACTGGAACTGTACAGAAAGAAAGTTTGAGTAATTTATTCTCAAGGACAAGGCCATTTGAAAACAGGCAAAATCTTTTTGTTCCAATCAGGATTAAGTCTCTTCTTTGAACTTGGGCAATCTCTTCTATATCTGGGCAGAAGAGATTCATGAAATAGAAGCTAGAGTCTTGTTTCATTGTTAAAGGTGATACATTGTTATTATTCAGAATTTGAAATAATTTTAAACAGAAATTTGGTATCTATGGCTTGGAATTTTAAGAATGACTAACTGAGATCCTCAAAGACTATTTTCCACAATGAGATTCCACAAAGAATTACATTTGACCATGGAATAATCCATTTCTTTGCTTTTCAACCCCAACATAATAGTACCAACGATGATTAAAACGATAATTATAAATATTTATATAGCACTTACTATGAGTCAGGAATTATTTTAAATGCTTACATACATGAAATAATTTTTCCTCAGAACAACTGTTTATTGTTATTTCTATTTTTTAAATGAGAAAACTGAGTCATAAGATTTAGTAACTTGCCCAGAGTCTTACATCTAGCAAGTGGTTGAGCTAGATTTAAATCTAGGCAGTGGCTCTAGATTTTATATTGCATCACTTCACTATATTCCTCAGCTCCCGATAATCTTTTATCTGCCCTCTCTTATAATTTATCCTTTTCTTTGCAATCTAAGTAAGATCCTTAGTCAAAATCTTAATCACTTTACACTTGAATTATACAAGATTCCTGACAAGTCTCCATGCAGCCAGTCACTAACTACCTTAACCCATTTTATACATGACCATTAGATGAATTATGCTAATATTCAGTATTCTCTTAAAAAAAGTGCCTCACTATATTATAACCATATTCCTAGATGCATCATTTAAGTTCCTCTATCCACTGCCCTCCCAACTAATACCTTTTCAAATCGATCACTTTCCTCTTGTCAACATGAACAATGGACTCCAGGAAAAACAGTCTGCTCATCTTCCTTGGTGCTTTTTTCTTACATTGTTACACCTATGTTAAATACCTGCTACATTGATTTCTACCCACACAATCCATGAAGATTGCTGCCTAAACAATCTGACCTTTTAATCTTTTAATCATGGTTAATTGGCCTTTAGGCTAATAATTGAAAAATATTAAAAGATACTCTTTGTTTGGGTGACCACTATAATCTAATTAGACAAAGAATGAGACATTTAATTTATATTATCTCACTTAATCCTTACAACAACCTTGCAAGGTAAAGAATTAGTTTCCATTTCACATATTTGGGACACTGAGACTCAGTAAGATTAGGTAGTTTATCCAAGGTCAAAATTTGAACCCAGGTCCTTTTGACTTCTTAGTTCCTGTTCTTCCTCTGTAGCAGTGATGTAGTTTTAAAATCTCCCCTAAATTACCCCATAAAAAAAGAAAGAGAATCTAGAAGAGCTAAAACAAAAATCCACCAACAACATATACAAAAACTAGGTGAAAAAGTATCCCTATACTCCAAAATGCAAGTGAATGAACCCCACTGAGAGTTTATAAGACCTGTGTCATTATCTGCATAAGGATGCTGAGGGGAGTAGCAGGGTTTTTGAGGGATGCAAAGGCAGGTGAACAATAAAGTAGCCAACAAGTACTAACTGGGTAGTAGTTGGTGGAGCAGTAGTCAGGGGCTGGAGCAGTCTGGGCCCTCTGAACTGCTTGAAACTAATCATCTGAAGCTCCCTTCTAGGAAAAAATTGATTTTTTTTTTAAGGAGATGAGGTTTAAGAGATGTCACCCGGCTGTGAAGCCGTCATTATAAAATTAATAAAAGGCCACAAGGTTAAAATTGTGATGAAGCAGATTTTGTGGGTTTGTCCCTTGACCTTTCCTTCTTCCATGCATGATTACTTGCATATTTTAGCCCCCAGGGAGCTGCCTGCAATACTGATGAGCTTATTTTCTCTTCAAGAACAATGAGCCTTAGGTCAGACAGACCTCCTTGATGGCATCAAGTTTGATCAACCAAAGGGCGTGAGAAGCTTTGATCAGCAGGGATCTCCTCTTTCTAACACCTTTCTGCTCAGCTATAGGCACAAGTGATAACCCGCCACTGTTCCCTTAATGACTTATGGCGCAGGAGTCATATAACTGGCAGACCGAGATTTGTAACTTCCCCAGTTGCTCCCACAGGTAACATTGCTATTATGATGCCTAAGACCAGTCTTTGAGATATTTTTCAGATTTTACATTCCAGCAGACCAAAGGACCTCCACACCAAGGAATTGACTCAACTGGCCCTGTGACTCCCCACCCAGAAATTGACTCAGTGCATGAAGACAATGTTGACACCCCTGTGATTTCATCTCCAACCAAACAGCAGTCCCAATTCTCCTGGCCCCTGCTCTCCTTAAAAATCTTAGCCTCTGAGTTCTCAGGGAGACAGATTTGAAAAATATCTCCCATCTTGCTGCTCAGCTGCTCTGTGATTAAATTCTTCTCCACTGTAACAACTACTGTCTCAGCATATTGGTTTTTCTGTGCAGCAGGCATAAAAAGCCTGGCCAGGCTGTAACAGCTGGAATGCAGTGGCACAATCCTTGAACTTCTGGGTCAAGCAATTCTCCTGCCTCAGACTCCCAAGGAGCTAGGACTACAGGTGCACACCACCATACCTGGTTTATTTTTTATTGTTTAAAATATTTTGTAGAGACAAGGTCTTGCTGGTCTCAAACTCCTGGCCTCAATTAATCTCCCTGTCATAGTCCCAAGGCACTAGGATTACAAGATTGAACTACTGAGTTGGGGTCAAAATTACTTTGTTTTAGAGAACGATACTGCCCCAAACATAGAATATTTGCATTTTAATCACAGCATTTAATTTCCCAGAAAAGGATGTGTGGGTCTTAGATGGGTAGGATTTGGATATTTGTGGACCTTTAAGATAGAACAAAAGATTGAGCGTTTAAAAGAAAATGTTGTCAGGCATAGTGGCTCATGCCTGTAATCTCAGCACTTTAGGGGGTGGAGGAAACAGGATTGCCTGAGCCCAGGGGTTCCAGACCAGCCTGGGCAACTTGGCAAGACCTCATCTCTACAATCAAAAAATCTGAGTGTGGTGGCCCATGCCTACAGTTTCAGCTACTTGGAAGGCTGAGGCATCAAGTTGAGACTGTGGTAGCCATGATTGTGCCACTTGTACTCCAGCCTGGGCGACAGAGTGAGACTCTGACTCAAAAAAATATAAATAAATAAATATAAAATAAAATGTTTTTCACTTATTGTCTTTATTATTTCCCAGTTCCTAATCCATTATACAAAGCCTGTTTGTATTAATTTATTCTCTTACATGCACGTTTTAAAAAACTCCTGTAGGTCATTTTAACAAAATCTCTCAAGTATAACATTTTCTACTAATCCCTTGTTCGCTCCATGTTTCTACTTCATTGTAAGTCTCTCCTCCCTTCTTGTCTCTAGAAGGAATCAACAGGGGGAACACAAAATTCCTCTGAGGAAGGGTCGGGGCCAGAACTACACTTTTTTTTTTAAATCTTTAACCAACTTGTCTTCATCCCTCCTACTTTCCCTTCCCAATCTCTAGTAACCACCATTATACTCTACCTGCAAGTGATGAACATTTTTAGCTCCCACATATAGTCAGAACATGTGACATTTGTGTGCCTGGCCTATTTCACTTAACACAATGACTGCCAGTTTCATTCATGTTGCTGCAAATGACAGGATTTCATTCTTCCTTTATGGCTGAACAGCATTCCATTGTGTGTGTGTGTGTGTGTGCACATTTTCTTTATCCATTTATTCATTCATTGATGGATACTTAGGTTGATTCCATATCTTGGCTATTGTGAATAGTGCTATAATAAACATAGGTATGCAGATATTTCTTTGATATACTGATTTCCTTTCTTTTGGATATGTACCTAGCAGTGGGACTGCTGATCAAATGGTAGTTCTAGTTTTAGTTTTTTGAGGAATCTCCATTCTGTTTTCCATAATGGTAATACATTTCCACCGACAGTGTAAGAATGTTCCCCTTTCTCGGTATCCTCATCAGCATTTGTTTTTTTTAAATCTTTTTGATAACAGCCATTCTAACTGGGGTGATATGATATCTCATTGTGGTTGTGTTTCATGTTCCTCTGGTAGTTTTGAGCATTTTTTCATATACCTGTTGACTATGTGTAAGTCTTCATTTGAGAAACGTGTATTCAAGTCTTTTGCCCATATTTTAATAGTATTGTTATTATTATTTTGCAATTGAGTTGTTTGGATCTCTTATATATTCTGGTTATTACACCCTTGTCAGATGGAGTATTTACAAATACTTTCTCCCATTCTGTAGGTTGTCTCTCCACTCTGCTGATTGTTTCCTTTGCTGTGCATAAACTTTTAAAGGTTGATGAAATCCCATTCATCTATTTTTGCTTTTGTTGCATGTACTTTTTGAGGACTTACCCCAAAGATCTTTGCCCAGACCAATGTCCTAGCATTTCCCTGATGTTTTCTTTAGTAGTTTCATAGTTTCAGGTCTTACATTTAAGTATTTAGTTCATTTTGAGTTGATGTTTGTATATGGTAAAATATGAGGATCTAGTTTCAGTCTTTTGCATATGGATAGTTAACACTTATTAAAGAGACTGTCCTTCCCCAATGGACACTTTCAGTGTCTTTGTCAAAAATGAGTTGGCTAAAAGTGTGTGGATTTATTTCTGGGGTTCTCTATTCTATTCCATTTGTCTATGTGTCTGTTTTTATGCCAGTACCATGCTGTTTTGGTTACTATAGACTTGTAGTACAATTTGAAATCAGGTAGTTTGCTGCTTCCAGCCTTGTTCTTTTTGCTTGGGATCTTGCACGGTTTCATACAAATTTTAGAATTTTTTTTCTGTTTCTATGAAGAATGTCACCGGAATTTTTTTTTTTTTGAGTTGGCGTCTCACTCCATCACCCAGGCTGGAGTGCAGTGGTACTATCATGGCCACCCCAGTGTCGACCTGCTGGGCTCTGGCAAACCTTCTGCCTCAGTCTTCCAAGTAGCCAGAACTACAGCGCATGCTACCATGCCCAGCTAATTTTTTATTTACTGTAGAGATGAGGTCTCACCAAGTTGCACGGGCTGGCCTCAAACCTGCGGGCTCAGGTAATCCGCTCATCTTGGCCTCCCAGAGTGCTGGGATTACAGGCTGAGCCACTGAGCCCGGCCATCATTGGTATTTTAATAGGGATTGCACTGAATCTGTAGATTGCTTTGGGTAGTATAGACATTTTAACAATATTAATTCCTCCAATCCATGAGCATAGGATATCTTTCCATTTTTTTGTATCCTCTTCAATTTCTTTCATCCATGTTTTATAGTTTTCCTTGTAGATATCTTTCACTTTTTTGGTTAAATTAAATCCTAGGGATTTTTTATGTAGCTAATATTAATGGAATTGCTTTCTGACTTTTTTTCAGATTGATTGTTTTTAGTGTATATAAATGCTACTCATTTTTATATGTTGGTTTTGTGTTCTACAACTTTACTGAATTTGCTTATCAGTTCTAATATTTTTTGGTGAGATCTTTAGGCTTTTTAAATATAAGATCATGTCATCTGCAAACAAGGATAATTTGATGTCTTCTTTTCCAAATTGAATGCCCTTTACTTCTTTCTCTTAATTACTCTGACTAGGACTCCAGTATTATGTTGAACAGAAGTGGTGAAAGTGGACATCCTTGTCTTGTTCCAGATCTCAGAGCAAAGACTTTAAATTTTTTACTCTTCGTAAAATACTAGCTGTGGATTTGTCAGATTGTGTTGTGGTATATCCCTTCTATATCCAACTTGTTGAGAGTTTTTATCATGAAGGAATGTTGAACTTTATTAAATGCTTTTTCAGCACTTATTAAATGATCATATGGTTTTTGTTCTTGATTCTACTGATGTGATAGATCACATTTAGTGATTTGTATTCTTTGCATTCTTGCTTTCCTGGGATGAATCCTACCTGATCATGGTTAATGACTTTTTAAGATATGCTGTTAAGTTTGGTTTATTAGACACTTGTGGAGGATTTTTACATCTATGTTCATCAGGGATATTAGCCTATAGTTTTCTTTTTGTGTGTGTGACCTTGTCTTATTTAGTATCTAGATAAGCTGAACTTGTAGAATGAATTTGGGAGTATGCTCTTCTCTTCAGTCTTGAAATAGTTTGAGTAGAATTGGTATTAGTTCTTATTTAAATGTTTGGTAGAATTCAACAGTATATCCATGAGGTCCTAGGCTTCTCTTGATGGGAGACTTTTTATTACTGCTTTAATCTCATTACTCATTATTGGTTTGTTCAGGTTTCCTATTGTTTCATAATTCAATCTTGTTAGGTTGTATGTGCCCAGGAATTTTTCATTTCCTCTAGGTTTTTCCTATTTGTTGGAGTATAGTTGTTCACAATAGTGGCTAATCATCCTCTGTATTTCTGTGATATAACATTATAACGTTTCCTTTCTCATCTCTGATTTTGTTTGGCTTTTCTCTCTTTTTTTCTTAGTTTAGCTAAATACTTGTCAATTTTGTTTATCTTTTTTTTTTGAGTTGGAGTCTCACTCTGTCACCCAGCCTGGAGTGCAGTGGCCGCTCCCGGCCACCGCGGCCTCGACCTGCTGGTCTCTGGCGATCCTTCTGCCTCAGCCTTCCAAGTAGCTGGAACTGCAGGTGCATGCTACCACGCCCGGCTAATTTTTTTGATTTATTGTGGAGATGAGGTCTCGCCAAGTTGCCCAGGCGGGTCTCGAACCCGCGGGCTCAGGCAATCCACTCAACTCAGCCTCCCAAAACGTGAGATTACAGGCTAAGCCACCAAGCCCGGCTTGTTTATCTTTTTTTAAAATGAAGTTTGTTTTGTACTTTTTAAGCTCAATTTCATTTAATTCAGCTCTGATTTTTCTTTCCTTTTACTAATTTTGGGCTTGGTTTGTTCATGCTTTTCTAGTTCTGTGAGGTGCTTCATGGGGTTGTTTATTTGAAGTCATCCTATTTTTTTTCCTTGATGTAGGTGTTTATTACTATAAAATTCCCTCTTAGTACAGATTTTGCTATATCCCATAGGTTTTTGAATGTTGTGTTTCCATTTTAATTTAAGAAAACTTTTAATTTCCTTCTTTATTTCTTTATTGACTCAGTGGTCATTCAGAAGCATGTTGTGCAATTTCCACTTATTTGTACAGTTTCCAAAGTCCTTCTTGTTATTGATTTCTAGTTTAATTCTGTTGCAGTCAGAAAAAATATCTGATATGACTTCAACTTTTTTGAATTTGTTGAGATTTCTTTTGTGGCCTAACATTTGGTCTACCCTGCAGAATGCTCCATGTGCTGATGAGAAAATGCTTATTCTGCAGCAGTTGAATGAAATTTATGTAAATGTCTGTTAGGTCCATTTGGTGTTACTCAACTGTTTCTTTGCTAATTTTCTGTCTACATGATCTTTCCATTGCCAAAATGGGGTACTGAAATCCTCTATAATTGTTGTGTTGCAGTCTACCTCTCCCATTGCTTTTTATTTTTAGTGTATCTTTTATTTTTAGTGTATCTATTAATATTTGCTTTATACATTTGGGTGCCCTGGTGTTGGGTGCATATATATTTAGTATTATTATATCTTCTTGTTGAATTGATTCATTTATCATTATACAATAATATTTTTCTTATATCATTTTACAGTTTTTAACCTAAAGCCTATTTTATCTGCCAGAAGTATAGGCTCTCCTGTTTTTTTTGTTTGTTTGTTTGTTTGCATGAAATTTCTTTCTCTACCCCTTCACTTTCATTCTATAGATGAAGCAAGCTTCTTGTAGCCAGTATATAATTGGTTCTGTTTTTTACATTCATTCAGCCACTCTGTGTCTTTTAATTGAAGAATTTAGTCAATGTACATTCAGTGATATTATTGACAGGGACAGAGTTACTACTGCCACTTAACTACTTGTTATTTAGTTGTTTTGTAGTGCTACTCTTCCTTTCTTACTGTCTTCCTTTGTGGTTAAGTGACTTTCCCTGGGAGAATGTTTTAATTCATTGCTTTTTATTTTTAGTGTATCTTGTATAGGTTTTTGTTTTGTGGTTATCATGAGGCTTACAAAAAAGCATCCTTTTTTATTTTTTAGAGATGAAGTCTTTCTCTGCTGCCTAGGCTGGAGTGCAGGGCTGTGATCATAGCTCACTGCAGCCTTATATTCCTGGGGTTCAAGCAATCCTTCAGCTTCAGCTTCCTGAGTAGCTAGGGCTATAGGTACTTGCCACCATGTCTGGTTACATTTTTTCTTTTTCTTTTTAGAGATGGGGCTTCACTATGTTACTCAGGCTGGTCTTGAACTCCTGACTTCAAGCAATCATCTCATCTCAGCCTCTAAAGTAGTTGGAACTATAGGTATGAGTCACTGTGCTCAGCACAAAGAATATCCTATAGTTATAATGTCATTTAAAACAGATACCAACTTAACTTTGATTGCAAGAAAAAAGAAAACAAACACATTAACTCCTCTCTCCCTACATTTTGAATTTTTGATATTATAATTTGCATTTTTATATTGACTGTCTCTGAACAAATTACTGTAATTATTATTTTTAACAGTTTTGTCATTTAGTCTACTATCTCTGAACAAATTATTGTAATTATTATTTTTAAGTTTTGTCATTTAGTCTTCTTAGTAAAGATATAAGCAATTTACACACCATATTATAACATTAGTGTAACAATCATGTTAGCATCCTTTTCTTTTGGTTTAAAGAACTCTCTTTGGCATTTTTTGTAATACTGGTATGGTAGCAATAAATTCCCTCAGCTTTTGTTAGTCTGAGAAAGCCTTTATCTCTTCTTCATTTCTGAAAGATAGTATACTCAGTACAATATTCTTGGTTGGCAGGTTTTTTTTTTCCTTCAGAATTCTAAATATATCATCTCCTGGCCTGTAAGTTTCTTTCTGAAGCATCTCTGCCAGGTGTATTAGATCCCCCTTATGTTATTTATTTATTTATTTATTTGTTTATTTGCTCACTTCTTTTAGAATCCTCTCTTTATCCTTGATTTTGAAAGTCTGATTATAATATATCTTGTGATACTGTATTCTTTTTTTTTTTTTTTTGCACACTGTCTTTTGGTCTTTTTTATTATTATTATAAAAATGTTAGGTATACAAACATTGATTATGCAGGTACCCTTATGGATGAGGTGTGCCCTTCCCTCCCGTAGCAGTTTCCTTCAACTGCCAATCCCACCCCTCCTTCCCTGGCAGGTTCCCATTACTGCCAAATGCTTCCTTATAGTATTATAATAGTTCAAGGTCTGCTTATGAGTGAGAACATATGGTACTCTTCTTTGTTTCTGTGATAGATCACTGAGTATGATCGCCTCCAAATTCATCAAAGTTGCCGTGAAATCCATATTTTTTTTTCTTTATGGCTGCATAATATTCCATTATGAAGATGTACCACATTTTTTAATCCAGTTCAGCTTTGATGGGCAACATGGTTGGTTCCATTTTTTGTTGTTGTTGTTGCTATTCTGAATAGAGCTGCAACAAATATATGTTTGCAGGTATCTTTTTTGTAGAATGATTTAAGTTCCTCCAAGTATATTCCCCATAGGTGAATTGCCGGGTCATATGGAACGTCAATTTCTAGTTCTTTCAGAAATCGCCACAGTCTTCCAAAGAAGTTGCACTAGTATGCATTCCCACCAGCAGTGGAGAAGCATTCATTTTTCTCTACAACCTCACCAGCATCTGTTGTTGTTTATTAAGGATGGCCATTCTGACCGGAGGTAGGTGGTATCTCAATGTGATTTTGATTTACATTTCTATGATGATAAGTGAGGCTGACACTTTTCTATGTGTCTGTTGGCTGCCTGTATATCTTCTTTTGAGAAATGTTTATTCATGTCTTCTGCGCACTTTTTAAAGGGGCTGTTTATTTTTTTTCCATTTGGTGTGTTTGAGTTCCTTGTAGATCCTAGATGTTAGGCCTTTGTCAGATATACAGTTGGCAAATATTTTTTTCCCATTCTGTGCACTGTCTCCCTGCTCTCTTGATGACTGTCTGTTGTTCTTTGCGAAAGCATTAATGTTGTTTTAATGAATTGCCCCCACGTGATTCTAATGTGTAGTCAGAGTCAAGCACAAAATTTGCCAGATATGTTCATGAAAGTTTTAGCCAGATGTGGTAGCGCAAACATGTAGTTCCAGCTACTTGAAAGGCTGAGGAAGAAGGATTGCCAGAGCCCAGCAAGTTGAGGCTGCGGAGGCCATGAGCATGTCACTGCACTACAGCCTGGGCGAAAGAGTGAGACTTCAACTCAAAAAACAGAAAGTTGAATACAGACAGGTGGTCACCTGACCTGCTCTGCTTGGTTTTGGTTGGACAGGTAGATCTGTGGGGTCCTATTTTTATTGCTGTAGCAGAAATTGCCAGTGTTTATGGTAAGGGAGGGCACTGAGGCAAGAAGGTAGAGGCTACAGTGGCTGTGAGCCTGTTACTGTTCTCCAGGCTGAGCGTCAGAGAGAAACTCCAACTGCAGTTCCAGTTTCTTGAAAGGCTGAGGCAGAAGGATCACCTGAGCCCAGCAGGTCGAGGCTGCAGTGGCCATGAGCAGTGTGCCACTGCACTCCATCCTGGGTGACAGAGTGAGATTCCAACTCAAAAAAAAAAGAAAAAGAATAATCCATGAGTAACTTCTCTGGGTGTCTATCCAAAGATGGAATCCAGAACCATCTCCCAGCTTCTGGGTGTTCCAGCATCTTTCTTACTGACCCCCCGGACCTGCATTTCACAAGTCAAAAAAGGAAGAAGCAAAGACACGCGGCTCCTCCCAAGATGATTGGACACTTCCGCAGGCCCACAAAACCGATACTGTATTCTTATTTGGGTAGACTCTGATTTGTGACTTTTGACCTTCCTATACCTGGATATTTATAACTTTCTCTAAGTTTGGAATGTTTTCTCTTATTATTTTTTTGAATAAGTATTCTATCCCTTTGTCTTCCTCAGTTCCCTCTTTAAGACCAACAACCTGAATATTTGCTTTACGGATGCTGTTCCATAGATCCCATATGCTTTCTTCATTCCTTTAAAATTTTTTTTCCTCCTCTGTGCATTTTCAAATATTCTGTCTTTCAAGTTCAACTTCTTTCTTCTGTTTGGCCAATTATGCTGTTGATACTGTTGCAATTTTTAGTTCATTCATTGTATTTTTCAGCTCCAGAGTTTGTTTGATTTTTTTAAAAATTATTTTACTATTTCTGTAAAATTTCTCTGATAAATTTCTGGAACTTCTTCACTTGTTTCCACCAAGGCACTAGTGTGCATGATTCCTTCTGGACCCCTTAGCAGATGGCTGTGGTTGCAAGCTCAAAGCCAAACAGAGCTATAAACAAGCCCCTTAGAGAAATGGACTGCTTATGGACTTGAATCTTGGAGCAAGCTCGTTGGATTAGCCATCTGGGTGTTGGTCTGCACTCTCAAGCTTCATCAAGCTTCCTTCAAACAGCTATTTTGCATTATTTCTCTGAGAGATTACCCATCTCCATCACTTTAGGGTTGGTCTGTGGCATCTTATTTTGTCCATTTGGTGGGGGCATAATTCCCTAAATGTTTTGATGCTTCTGGACATGCAGTGATATCTGCACATTGAGAGATTGAGTATTTATTTTAGTTTTCATAATCTGACTTTATTTGTGCCTGTTCTACTTCAGAGGACCTTCCAGGATTCTAAGCAGACTGACTGTTGAGTTGCCTGATCCTGTGAGCACTGCAGCCATCTTAGCCCTAGAGAATGCTCTAAGCCCAGGCTTGCCATGAGTCTCACAAGGACTCTGAGTTTGACCCAACTTTTCAGCTCAGATAGACCTAAGAAAGACTCAAGGAGGGTACTGAAGATGTGTGGGGATGCTGACAAGGGACTTGAGTTCAGAAGACTGTTCCTTTGGTCCAGATGGATATGTTCCCCTAGCAGGTCTCTGCACAGGTGGGATGGATCAGCAGCTGCAGCAAGAGGGGCTGGAGTTGAGAAAGGAGTCCCTGTGGGACAGAGGCTGGCATTGTCTCAGACAGATGTGTGTTTCCCAGCAGGTCTCTTCACAGACAGGACGGTTTCCTGACTGTAGCAAGAGGGCCAGAACCGAGACTTGGCCTCTTTGAAATCTTCTGTGGGACAGAGACTGAAGAGCCCAGCCTTGGCTCAGAGAGGTATGCATTACCCAGCAAGTCCTGCACAGATAGAATAGTTTCTTGATTGCAACAGGAAGGGCAAGAGCTGAAATGGACCCCCCTTGGGATCTTCTGGAGGATAGAGGCTGAAAAACCCTAGTTTCATTGGAACAGAGTGTACACATCTCTTAGGAGGACCCAGCATGTAAGGAATAGATCCCCAACTGCAGCAGGAGTGGTTGGAGCTGAGACCGGTCCCCTCAGAATGCTGTGGGACAGAGGCTGGAGTGCCTGGTCTCACTGGCTTAGAGGGGCATGGATCTCCCAGCAAGCCCTTGCACACATAGGACTGTTCCTTGGTTGCAGCAGGAAGGGCCAGGCTGGGATGACTGGGCCTCCTCGGGATGTGCTGTGGGGTGGAAGCTGAAGAGTCTAATGTAATATGCATAGTAAGCTATGTTTCTCCCAGCAAGTCTCAGCACAGATAGGATAGTTCCCTGATTGCAGTGGGAGGGGCCAGAGCTGAGGTTGATTCCCTTGGGATCTGCTATGGGATGAAGATTAGGGAGATTGGCAAGCTTATCAGATAGTCCATCAGGGAGACTAAGGCTCCCAGGATGCAAGATATGGGGAATCCTAAGGTCTCTCCAAGTCCTTGTGTGAGCAGCTCTGAGCTATGACCTCAGCTGAGGGAGGCTGGAGCTGAGTCACAGGGACGCTTTTATGTTCACTGCCTACACTGATGTCAGTTGGCAGACACACCTTTCCACCAAGGCACTAGTGTGCATGATTCCTTCTGCACCCCTTAGCAGATGGCTGTGGTTGCAAGCTCAAGGCCAAACAGAGCTATAACAAGCCCCTTAGAGAAGTGGACTGCTTATGGGCTTGAATCTGGGAGCAAGCTCATTGGATCAGCCATCTGGGTGTTAGTCTGCACTCCCAGAACAACACTTCAAGGTCTTGGATTTCACTGGGTCTCAAACTCCCATTTGAATACTGAGGCTCCCACAGAGACTTTTGCCCATGGATAGTTGTTGAACTCTTGTTATTCTGGGGGGATATGAGTGGGTTACCTTTCATTCTGCCATCTTGGTGACCTATGTTTGATTTTCTTATCTCCCGTTGTTCCTTGAATACAGCTATGCACATCATTAGACAGCTGACTCCAGGTTCAAGTGCCTCCTCTCTTGTGCTATTAGACCTTCTCACCTACTAGCAGCTTTTCCCTTGTGATGATCAGTTCATTGCAGTTTGCCTGGGACTCGGTTTTAGCACTGAATATACCATGCCCAGGGAAGCCCCTCAGTCCTGGGGAAGCAGGAACACTGGCCATCCTATTTTCTCCGCTCATCACCCATTACCTCTTTCTTTGAAAATCCACCCTTCTGCTTTTTATTTATTGTATCTTCCCAGTTTCATGATCTCCCAACATGAATTTTCTGCTCTGGCCAGGTTAGTCATCTCATTGCCTGTTTCAACCACTGTGGTCAAACATGTCTCTGTCTTGGCAAGGCCCCTTACAGAGTATGCCGACATCTCTTTCTTCCTCTCCACAGCATAGAAATATTCAACTCTAGGCTACCTCTGATTTCTCCTCACACAAAAATATGTTGAAGGTGGGGGAAAGAAATCGAACTGTAACAATGAAACACTATTAGAATTTATTATATTATTTTCATAGGCTTTAAAAATTATTTTCTGATTTTTCTTTCTTTTTTTTTTTTTTTGAGTTGGAGTCTCACTCTGTTGCCCAGACTGGAGTGCAGTGGCCGCTCCCGGCCATCGCAGCCTCGAACTGCTGGGTTCCGGCGATCCTTCCGCCTCAGCCTTCCAAGTAGCTGGAACTACAGGTGCATGCTACCACACCCGGCTAATTTTTTGATTTATTGTAGAGATGAGGTCTTGCTTGCCCAGGTCTCGAACCCGCGGGCTCAGGCAATCCACTCACCTCAGCCTCCCAAAGGCGCGGGATTACAGGCTGAGCCACCGAGCCCGGCTGATTTTTCTTATATACCATCTTATAGGTCTCTCATGTATTCAATAAGTGTTTATTCAGTAAGCACAATGCTAAGTACTAAAGGAGAAATAAAAATGAAATATGCACTGGATGTGGTGGCTCACACCTATAATCCTAGCACTTTGGGATGTGGAGGTAAGAGGATTGCCTAAGCCTAGGGGTTCAAGACCAGCCTGGGCAACTTGGTGAGACGTCGTCTCTACAATAAGTCAAAAATTACCCAGGCTTGGTGGCACATGTCAGTAATTCCAGCTACTTGGAAGGCTGAGGCAGAAGGATCACCTGAGCCCAGCAGGTCAAGGCTTTGGTGGCCATAAGTGTGCCACTGCACTCCAGCCTGGGTGACAGAGTGAGACTCCAACTCAAAAAAAAAAAAAAAAAAAGAAAAGAAAGAAAAAGAAAAAGAAGGAAATATGCACAGTGTCTCTCCCCAGTCTATAATCTAAGGAAGAGATAAAAACTGACTATTGACTGGTTAGATGATAGCAAAATAGTACGTGATTGTAGAAAAGAATGTCTAGCAGAGAAGTTTCGAGAAAAATAATCAGTGAAGGCTTATTTTTAAAAAGAAAAATTCACAGAGATAGTGGGAACTAGGCTGAATAGAATTTTTATTTGTTGAGAGGAAAAAGAAAAACATTCCAGACCAGGAATCTAAGACAAGGAGATATGCTTGACCATAGCATTTGAAAAAGGCAAAGAGCCAGGCTCGGTGGCTCAGCCGTAATCCCGCACCTTTGGGAGGCTGAGGTGAGTGGATTGCCTGAGCCCGCGGGTTCGAAACCCGCCTGGGCAACTTGGCGAGACCTCATCTCTACAATAAATCAAAAATTAGCCGGGCATGGTAGTGCGCGCCTGTAGTTCCAGCTACTTCGAAGGCTGAGGTGGAAGGATCACCGGAGCCCAGCAGGTTGAGGCTGCGGTGGCCGGAGCAGCCACTGCACTCCAGTCTGGGCGACAGAGTGAGATTCCAACTCAAAAAAAAAAAAAAAAGAAAGAAAGAAAAAGGCAAAGAGATGACTGACCTGGCTGGAGATAAAGATTCATATTGGGAAGTAGTAGAAAAAAGAGCCAGACTCTGAAAAGCAAGGAATGTAAAATTGAAGTATTTGAATTATTTTCTAATGAGCAATGGGAAATCACTGCCG
This sequence comes from Tarsius wallacei, assembly GCA_963574415.1. Taxonomy (NCBI): domain Eukaryota; kingdom Metazoa; phylum Chordata; class Mammalia; order Primates; family Tarsiidae; genus Tarsius; species Tarsius wallacei. The sequence goes on from CAUYQG010163657.1 coordinate 15,988, forward strand.
ATCTTTCAATAGGCAAACATTAATATCAAAGTAGGGTGTAAGGCACAAGTATGCCAAAGTAGAAAATGAAAGCCATATAAACTTTGTCCTGCTTCCTTGGTGAAATTTCTAGGGATCTAAGTTCTCAGCATATTAATCTATCCCTTCCAAGGATTTATTTCCAGCAAGATGGTGAGGAACAGGTTGGACTGTGAGAGTCTCTGCAAAAGTGAGTGTTCATAAAGACTCTCTGCGTGAGTGGGTGTGTGCCAGTGGGTGAGTAAAAGTCCATCTGAGGGGAGACTTGGGTTCTCCTCCAGAGGTGACTGCAACTCCCCACCACCCTGAGATTGGATCCCCTGGTGTGCAGGAGCATCTGTTGTTCTTGGGGCTCTCCTGAGAAGAGGCAGTGGAAAGCAGTTGATCCTCACCACCTGGCACCTGGCCCACACTATCACCTGTGACAGCAGAGTGGTAGGATCCCCAGGATCCGTGAAGAGAGCAGAGGAAAGCTGGAAAGGAGTCTTGTCACCAGTGAGGAATGCCTACTGGCACCATTTTCTCTGTCCCAGGACCAGGCGGAGACCTGTACTGCACCATCCAGGTCTGCCCAGCCTCCAACCTGGGACCTAGAGGTTATCGCCCATTAAAGTCGGAGAGACCGATGCCCCTCCCTCACACTGGAACAGGAACAGACATGTCAGTTCTGAATGGGAGACTTGACAGCTGCGGCAGCAAGCCAGGTGAGTCCAGATCTGATCCATCCTCCTCCCACAGTAGTCTGTTGGGCATCTGACCCATGTTGAAAGAAACTGTATCAGCCTGTGTTGAAAGCAGAGGGGAGGGGCTGGAGACCAGAGCTGAAAGGAAATTGGAGTTACAGGAATGACATCAGAGCAAGTTTTGTTTGTTTTTTGTTATAGCTTTTTTCTCTTCTCTTTTTCTTTCTGTTTTTGATTATGTTTTCATGCTTGCTTTGTTTCTATTATTTTAATGCTGTTTCTTTTAGACTTCCTGTTTGTGTATGGTATTTTTGAGGGAGAATACATCAATAGGGAGGTTTTGTCCGTTTGTGTGTTTGTATGATTGTCTGTATTTTGTAAAATCTTTTCTGTTTTTGTTTATGTCTTTTTTCATTTGTTAGTTGGTATGCCTGTCTGTTTCCCCTCTTCTTCTCTCTTTCCACTTTTCTTTCATCTTCCTCCTTCTTTTTTTCAATTCTTTTCCTTTTTCTTACCTTATTTTGTTTTCAGGGACAAATTGTCCTATACCCCCACTGCATGGACAGATTGTAAGGTGGTGGGAAGTGGGTTCCAGGAGCCCACACACCTGTCAGCAGATACTTGGATCTGCAGATAGTTTCTGAATCACAGACCCCCCCTCAATTGAATCTCAAGACTGCAAAAAAGTACAGCCCCCCACCCATAGTCAGCCTCAGAACTGAACAAAGCCAGAGGATCTACATAAGGAAGAACAGGAGATTGAGCAAACAGAAGTACAAGCTATGCCCCCATCCCTGAAAAACAGAATTTAAAAAGAGGTTAAAAAAAAAAAAAGACGGGGGGGGGGGATCTACACAAATGAAGAAAAACCAAAGGAAGAATATGGGCCTCACACAGACCCCTGGGAGGTCAACTACTGAGAATGCAGACTTTGGAATGCAAACAATAAAGAGCCCCAAGAATGACAGGTCTCAACCCAACCAAGATATCAAGATATTAATAGAGAGAATAAATAGAAATGAAGAGAGACAAGAAGAAAGAATGAAGGAGTTGATAACTGAGATAACAGCAATAAAGAATACAATAAAGCCGGGCTCGGTGGCTCAGCCTGTAATACCGTGCTTTGGGAGGCTTAGGTGAGTGAATTGCCTGAGCCCATGGGTTCGAGACCCACCTGGGCAACTTGGCGAGACCTCATCTCCACAATAAATCAAAAATTAGCCGGGTGTGATAGCGCACGCCTGTAGTTCCAGCTACTTGGAAGACTGAGGTGGAAGGATCGCCGGAGCCCAGCAGGTTGAGCCTGCGGTGGCCGGGAGCAGCCACTGCACTCCAGTCTGGGCATCAGATTGAGACTCCAACTCAAAAAAAAAAAAAAAAAAATAGAATACAGTGAATGAAATAAATAACAAACTGAAAAGCATGGAAAACAGAATTAACCAAGCAGAAGAAAGAACCTCAGAGCTTGAGTACCAAAATATGGAAATAGCCTAAACTGTTAAAAACATAGAAAAAGCCAGGCTCGGTGCTCAGCCTGTAATCCCGTGCCTTGGGAGGCTGAGGTGAGCGGATTGCCTGAGCCCGCGGGTTCGAGACCTGCCTGGGAAACTTGGTGAGACCTCATCTCTACAATAAATAAAAAAAAAAATTAGCCAGGTGTGGTAGCACGTGCCTGTAGTTCCAGCTACGTGGAAGGCTGAGGCTGAAGGATCACTGGAACCCAGCAGGTCGAGGCTGCGGTGGCCAGGAGTGGCCACTGCACTCCAGTCTGGGCGACAGAGTGAGACTCCGACTCAAAAAAAAAAAAAAAAAATAGAAAAGAAGCTTTAGAAGACCCAACCTAAGATTAATTGGAATCCCTGAGGCAGATAGAGAGACAGAGACCACCCTGGAATAAACATTCCATGAAATTATCCAAGAAAATTTCCCTTATCTCATCAGTGATGCAACCATTTAAACTCAAGAGATTCAGAGAACCCCCGCAAGACAACAAATGAGAAGTCCAACTCCTAGACACATAGTAATTTGCCTACACCACAATAGATATAATATAAAAATTCTAAAGGTAGCAAAAGAGAAAGGTCAGACTACCTACCGGGGAAGACCAATTAGAATAGCAGCAGATTTATCTACAGAAACACTTCAGGCTAGGGAAGCTTGGAGCCCAATCTTCAAAATTCTCCAAGATAAATAATTTCAACCAAGAATTACCTACCCAGCTAAGCAAAGCTTCATCAGCGATGAGGAATTAAAATCCTTTCCAGACATTCAATCCCTAAGAACTTACGCTGCTTCCAGACCAGCTCTACAAGAAACTCTTGAGAAAGTATTAAACACAGAAGGAAAAAAAAAATGACAATACCCTTCACAAGAATGTCGGAAAAAGATTGAAAACACACATGAATCAACCCCAAAATCAAAAGAAACACAACAAACAAACAGCAGCAACAACAAACTCTATAAGAACCTCATGACAGGGATAAATTCTCATCTCAATAATTAGCCTGAATGTGAATGGACTAAATGCACCACTGAAAAAACATAGAATGGCAAAATGGATAAAATATCAAGAGGCAACAATATATTGTCTCCAAGAGACTCATTTCTTCAGAAAGGACACTTACAGACTCAAAGTCAGAGGATGGGAAACAAAATTTCAGGCAAATGGAACACAAAAAAGCAGGAGTCATGATCTTAATATCAGACAAAATACCCTTTAAACTATCAAAAATTTAAAAAGATATGGAAGGTCACTACATAATGATAAAAAGTTCAATCCATCAACAAGAATATTCATCCTAAACATATATGCACCCAACATAGGAGCACCAACTTTCATAAAGCAGCTTCTAGGTAAACTAAAAAAGATATTGACAGCCGGGCTCGGTGGCTCAGCCTGTAATCCCGTGCCTTTGGGAGGCTGAGGTGAGTGGATTGCCTGAGCCCGCAGGTTGGAGACCCGTCTGGGCAACTTGGTGAGCCCTCATCTCTACAATAAATAAAAAAACTAGCTGGGTGTGGTAGCATGCGCCTGTAGTTCCAGCTACTTGGAAGGCTGAGGCGGAAGGATCGCTGGAGCCCAGCAGGTCGAGGCCTCCCGGCCACTGCACTCCAGTCTGGGCAACTCAAAAAAAAAAAAAAAAAAAGATATTGACTCTAACAATATCATAGCTGGGGACTTAAACACCTGACTCACAACCCTAGACAGATCATCAAGACAAAAATCAACAAGAAGATCCAGAACCTCAACATGACACTTGACCAAATGGACTTAATTGATACCTACAGAACACTCCACCCAACAACCACATAATATACATTCTACTCATCACCACATGAAATGCACTCTAAGACTGATCACCACATCCTTGGCCATAAATCAAGCATAAACAAATTCCATAAGACTGAAATACTGCCATGCACATTCTCAGACTACAGTAAAATAAAAATAAGTATCAACACCAACAAAGTTCCCCCAAAACCCACAAAGACATGGACACTAACTAGCACAATGCTAAACAGTTTCTGGGTCAACATGGAAATCAAAGCAGATTAAAAGATACCTGAAAACAAATGAAAACAAAGAAACATCTTACCAAAACCTCCGGGATGTCATGAAATCAGTACTAAGAGTGGTATTCATATCTCTATGAACACACACAAAGAAAATGGAAAGATCACAAGTTAACAGCTTAACAAATCACCTAAGGAAGCTGGAAAAACAAAACCACTAAAACCCTAACTTTAGCAGAAGAATCCAGATCACCAAGATAAAAGCCCAAATTCAGGACATAGAAGACAAAAAGATAATACAAAAAATTAGTGATACAAAAAGCTGGTTCTTTGAAAGGATAAACAATTGACTTAGACTGACCAAGAAAAAGAGAGAAAAAGCCCAAATAAACACAATCAGCAATGCAAAAGATCATGTCATATCTGATCCTGAAGAAATACAAAAGATTATCAGAGACTACTATGTACACTTGTATGGAAACAAACTTGAAACCCTAAAGGAAATGGAGGACTTTCTGACATCACACAACCTCCCCAGGTTGAAACAAAAGAAATTGAGGCACTAAATAAACTAATAACAATCCAGTAGATTGACTATGTCATAAGAAAGCTACCTACAAAAAAGAGTCCTAGACCAGATGGCTTTCCAGCAGAATTCTACAAAACATACAAGGAGGAACTGATACCAATCCTATTGAAAGTATTCCAGTCAATTGAAAAAGATGGAACTCTCCCTAAAACATTTTATGAAGCTAATATCACATTGATACCCAAACCAGGTAAAAATTCAACAAAGAAAGAGAACTATAGGCCAATATCCTTGATGAACATAGATGCTAAAATTCTCAACAAGATCCTAGCAAACCGGATCTAACAACACATTTCAAAAATCATCCACCATGATCAAGTAGGCTTCATCCCCGGGATGCAGGGCTGGTTGAACATTTGTAAGACCGTAAGTGCAATTAAATACATCAACAGATCTAAAAACAAAACCATATTATTTCATCATGGAAAAAGTGGAAAAAGCTTTTGATAAAATTCAGCACCCCTTCTTGATTAAAAACCCTCAAATATCTTGGCATAGATGGAACATACCTCAAAATAGTAAGAGCCATCTATGAGAAACTCACAGTCAGCATACTGCTAAACAGACAGAAATTGGAACGATTTCCCCTGAAAATTGGAACAAGACAAGGATGCCCACTCTCGCCCCTCCTTTTCAACATAGTTTTGGAAATCCTAGCTAGAACAATCAGACAAGAGAAGGAGATCAGGGATATCCCAATAGAAAAAGAGGAAGTCAAGTTATCCCTCTTTGCTGATAACATAACCCAAAATCTCTATACCTCAAAAACCTAAGAGAATCTGTCAAAAACCTCCTTGCACTGATTAAGGACTTTAACAAAGTCTCAGGGTATGAAAAAATGTGGCAAAAGACAGCCACATTTCTATACACCAACAATAAACAAACAGAAACCCAAATAAAAAGCACAATCCCACTCACAATAGCTACAAAAAAATGAAAGACCTTGGCATCTTCCTAATCAGAGACATGAAAGATCTATACAGTGAAAACTACAAAACACTGCTCAAAGAAATCAAAGATGACACAAACAAATGGAAAAATATTCCATGCTCATGGATTGGAAGAATCAGTATTATTAAGATGCCCATCCTATCAGAGGCAATCTATAGATTTAACACAATACCCATTAAATTACCAGCAGCATTTTTCTCAGACGTGGAGATGACAATACAGGAATTTATATGGAAACATAAATGACCACAAATAGTCAAAACAATCCTCAGGGGGGAAAAAAAGCAGGAGGTATCACATGCCCAGACTTTAAACTTTATTATAAAGCTACAATAATCAAAACAGCCTGGTACTGGTACAAGAACAGGCATATAGACCAATGGAACAGGATAGAGATTCCAGAAGCAAAACTCAATTTCTCAACCAAGTCATCTTTGACAAAGCCTCCACCACCAACCACTGGGAAGAGGAGAACTTATTCAGTAAATGGTGCTGGGAAACCTGGCTGACCACATGCAGAAGATTAAAACAAGATCCCTACCTATCACTATACACAAAAATCAACTCTAAATGGATCAAAGACCTAAATGTAAAACCTCAAACTATAAGACCCTTAGAAAATGCAGGAGACACCCTTATAGAACTTGGAACTGGCAACTAATTCCTGATCAAAACCCCAAGTGCCCATGCCATAAGAGATAAGATATACAAGTGGGACCTCATCATACTGACAAGCTTCTGCAAAGCCAAAGGAACCATCAAGAGAGCGGGGAGACAGCCCACAGACTGGGAAAAAAATATTTGCCAATTGTATGTCTGACAAAGCCTAACATCTAGAATCTACAAAGAACTCAAACATGCTGAAAAGGAAAAAAAACAAACAGCCCCATTACAAAGTGGGCAAAAGATATGAATAGACACTTCTCAAAAGAAGACATATGAGTAGCCAATAGATACATGAAAAAATATTCAGCCTCACTAATCATCAAAGAAATGCAAAAATAAAACCACACTGAGAAACCAACTAACTCCAGTCAGGATGTGCATCATCAATAACTCAAAAAACAACAGATGCTGGAGAGGATGTGGGGGGAAAAGGAACACTTCTACACTGTTGGTGGGAGTGTAAACTAATACAACCTCTGTGGAAAACAGTTTGGCAATTTCTGAAAGATCTACCTTCCATACGACCCCACAACCCCCCTACTGGGAATATACCCAGAGGCACTCAAATCACTATTAAAAAAATGTATATGCACATATGTTTATTGCATCATTGTTCACAATAGCAAAAACATGGAACCAACTGTGCTGCCCATCGAAAGAGGACGGGATAAAAAAAAATGTGGTACATATACACAATGGAATATTATGCAGTCATAAAGCAGGGCAAAATTATGAACTTCGCAGCAACTTGGACGGACTTAGAGTCTATAATACTGAGTGATCTACCATAGGGGATTGGCAGTAGTAGAAATCTGCCGGGGGAGGGAGGGTTTATACCTCATCAACAAGGGTACCTGCATAATGAACATTTGTATACCTAACCCTGAATTGTACCCCACATCTTTAAAATAAAAAAAATTTTTCTTTAAATGAAGACATTAAACAACAACAAAGAAAACATTTCAGATCCTGGGCACTGGGAGATTACTCTACCTTGGTAATAATCAACTTCTACTAGAAAAAAAAATATCAAAGTAGGTTTCAAGAAGATTAAAGATTCAGAATGAAAGGACCAAAGGTCAAGAGACTTTCTAAGGCAAAAGACATGAGTTAAGAGGTTATTGCAATAACCTATGACACAACGAATTTAAGGCATGTTAATGGCAGTGATATGAGGATAGGTGGAAGATTTACTCATATATTCATTCTTCAAATGAACATGTCAGGCACTATATTAGATATCAGTAATATAGGCGAATCATAAAAAGCTCCTGCCTACAATGGATCTTATATTTGAGTGCAGAAGATAGATAATAAACATATAAAAGTTGAATGTGTATAGTTATAAGCACTTCAAGAACGTACAAAACGGAGTGATTGGTGTTGGTAAGAGGGTGATCAGATAAGGTCTTTTGAAGAGACTTGAGTGAAGAAAGGTGTGTAGCTCTGAGATCTGGAAGCACAGCATTTCAGGCTAAATAATAGCAAATGGGCTGGGCTCAGTGGCTCATACCTGTATTGGGAGACCAAGGTGGAAGATTGCTCAAGGCCAGGAGCTTGAGACCAGCCTGGCAAACATAGCAAGACCTCATCTCTACAAAAAAACTTGAAAAAATTAGCTGGGCATGTTGGTGTGCACCTGTAGTCTCAGCTACTCAGGAGGCTGAGATATAAGGATCACCTGAACCCAGGAGGCCAAGGCTGTGGGGAATCGCAATTGTGCCACTGCACCCCAGGCTGGGGGACTCAGTGAGACTTTGACTCAAAAAAAAAAAAAAAAAAAGGAGCAGCAATGCAAACCCCCAAGACAAAAAATAACTTGCTGTGTTGAAGTGGCAGAAAGAGGGTTAGTGTATTAAGGGCATAGAGAACAGGAGTCAGGTTGGAGAAGCAGGTAAAGATAAGATCATGTTGGGCGTTTTAGACTACAAAAAGAAGTTTGTATTTCTTTCTAAGATTATAATGGGAAGCCAACAGAAGGGTTCCAGTAAGGGAAAGAGTGTTCTAATCTGATCTAATGTATGCCTTATAAATATTATCTTGTTCCATTTTATAATAGAGGCATAGGAGTAGGGATGGCTTGGTGGGGGTTGGGAGCAAAAAAGAAAAGAAACAGGGAGACTGAGTTAGGAAGTTTCTGCAGAAGTCCTGGTGAAAAACGACAGTAGTTTAACCTCAGTCTAAGCCAGGACAGTGTGCATTGGTTGACTATAGGACATCTTATTTTATTTTATTTTATATATTTGGGGTACAAGTCAGAAGTAGCTACACAAGCAGGTTAGGATATCTTTTGAAGATAAAGTTGACTAGACTTGCCAGTGGTTTAGATGTGGAGTATGAGAGAAAAGTATTGAAGATGACCTCTAATTTGGTGAATGGAGGTATCATTAAATGAGATAAGGAAGACTATGAGAGAAAGATTTGGGGACAGGGCAGTTGAAGAGTTCTGTTAGACCATGTTCGGTCTGATATGGCATCCAAGTTGGGTAAAAGTTAGTTATTGGCCGGGCGCAGTGGCTCAAGCCTGTAATTCCAGCACTTCGGGAGGCTGAGGTGAGAGGATTGCCTGGGTCCAGGGATTCAAGACCAGCCTGGGCAACTTGGTGAGACCTCGTCTCTACAATATATTAAAAAAAATTAGCTGAGTGTGGTAGCGCATGCCTGCAGTTCCGGCTACTTGGAAGGCTGAGGTGGAAGGATCACCTGAGCCCAGCAGGCATTGATGCTGGGGTAGCTACGAGTGTGCCACTGCACTCTAGTCCGGGTGACAGAGTGAGACTGACTAAAAAAAAAAGTTACTTATTCACTTACTAATTTAGTAAATATTCATTAAACACTATTATAAGTGCTGGGGATACATATAAATCAGGGAATGCGAACAGAGAGAGAGAGAAAGAGAGAGAGAGACTGGCTGTGAGTACAATCTAAAAGAGAGAGTCAAGGAAAGCCACACTGATATCACCTGCCAAGTCCTATATGTTCCAGCTGAAGTTCTCTTGAAGCTATTAGCTCCTTTCTACTCTCACTAGTTTCATCTCAGACTCTTTATATTTTCCTCCTGAATTTAACATCTTGTTATTTGCTTCCAACTTCTTTTTTTCTCTATGTCCTTAATACACTAAACCACTTTCTGCCACTTCAACACAGCAAGTTATTTTTTGTCTCCGGCTTTTGCATTTGACCTTCCTCTCTCCTTCCCTCCCTTCCTTGAAAACGGAGTCTCACTCTGTCACCCAGCCTGGAGTGCAGTGGCACAATCCCATCTCATGGCAGCTTCAGCTGCCTGGGCTTAAGAGTTTATTCCGCTTTAGCCTCCCAAGTAGCTGGGACTACAGGCAAGCATCACCATGCCCGGTTAATTTTTTCATTTTTTGTAGCAATGAGGTCTCGCTTTGTTGCCCAGGCTGGTCTTGGACTCCTGGCCTCAAGTGATCCTCCTGCCTTGGCCTCCCAAAGTACTGAGATTACAGGCATGAGCCACCACGTCCAGCTGCTTCCAACTTTTATAATCTATGTACTGCTGCCCTAAAGAAGAACACTGATAGTGACCTCTTCCCTACCGACTCAAAAACTTTCAGTGGCTTCCCAAGGGTTACTTAATGAAGTCCAGATATCATCAGTCACACATTCAGGATGCTGTGATTTGAACCCAAACTACACTTTCATCTTTCTCTCCCACTATTTACCTTTATTCAAACTGGCCTACTTAAGATTCCCTGTAAATAGCCCAAGTTTGCCTGCATCTATGCCATTGTTTATACTGTTCCTTCCAAGGGTAATGTCTTTCTCTCTCAGTCAAAATTCTGCAAAGTTTATCTCACAAAGGCCGGCTCAAATTCAGTGAATTTCTCAGTGATGTTTCTCCGCTTCTGTGATATAGAAATAATCTCTACCCTACTCCCAAATCACATACCACTTTGTTGGGATTATTCTCCTAAAGCTTATTATTTTTTTCTTCCCTGTGTTGTAACTGTTTTCTGAAATTTATCTTCTCTATAAGACTAGTAAGTGGGACCACATCTAATTCATTTCTGTGTCTTCTAAAGCCATAGTACAGGTCCTGGCTTTTAATTGGAGGATTGGCAAAAATAAGAAATTGAATAAAGAATGAAGACAAGCAGTAGCTAAGTTTATTAAGAATGTCAAACCAAAGACAAACTTCCTGAAAAATACTTGTTACAAGATGTCCCCTGATAACAATCAAGACAAATGTTATAAAAAATACAAACACTTTAGTGCTGTTAAAGTCAGCTCTGGGATCTGTACCTCTATCAGCTGAAATCAATCCAAAGTCGCATCACCTTAGCTGCCCTACTTCATGAGATACAAATGTGGCAGTCATAAAGTAAGGTGTTTCTGTGACTAACATAATCCAAAATCCTCAACTGTGAGGGAATTTCTAGGCCTCACATGTCACAGCCCTGATTGTGGTCTATGCTCCACTACTCTACTTCACAGCAGAAGGCAGAAGATTTCTAATGTTACCAGGCCAACAAGCTGTGGGGGTTTAAGTCATTCCTGTATGAGGCCCTCTATCCCCTTATGTCTCCAGGAAATTCTGGCTTTGAGACCAAACTGAGAACTTCCTTGTATCACAATGCTAACTGGAGTTGTCACATGGTTTTCTCATATTATATGAAGTTTTATTAGGTCTAAGGAATGTTACAGAGGGACAGACTGTGAGTGACTTAAGTAAACTAAGCCTCAAGTAAAAAGAATCACTTTCAGAATTGTCTTCAACTCCAGGACGGCTGGGAGCCATCCTGGATCTTGGATGACCCCTTAGGGTCATTCTGATCCTAGAAATTGTAGGATTTCAAAATTTCTCCCAGGGCACTGGGGGATATCTAATCCATCCTTCCACCCAAAGTTGTCATTTCTTATGTTTAGCAATCCTGGTGGCCTTACTTAAATACTTCTAGTGAAGAAGAAGTCACTGTCTCTCAACATGGTTTTTCCATTTCAGACAGCTCTATTTATAAATTCCTTTATTCATACAGTTTCTCCTGACTCCTATAAGCCCTGGAGGCTACCAAGGGCCAACAGTAGGACCCAACTTCTGCCTTTATCTCTTTCCAGATAGCGCTGAGATGATCAAGTACCCAGCCCTTGAATATACTACTTTGGACCATACCCTGCACCTAGCATCACCTTCCATCATGTGGTAATGTGATCACTGAATTAGGTGTTATGCCCCAGGGTTCTGAGCCCTAAAGTCTTAGTGATCCACTCACTACATGAGCAGCAGTCAAAAAAATAAAAATAACAATTATGAGCACTTTCCTCTTTTCTCAGTGATCATCTAGGGCAACTTAGTTTTGCTGATTGACTTAATTCTCAAATGCACTCCACACTGCAATGTTACCCAACCTTAAACTCATTCCAGAATTTCTCTTTTCCAGTTTCTCAGAGATTTCCAATAACCTTTCTGGCATTCTCCCTACATATTTCAATTACAGTTCAACAAATCCAATGAGCTGGGCCTACCCAGACAAATGCTGTCTAAAGCAAGAGTGACCGTTCTGCTTGTTGCAGTTCTGACTTAGCAGGCAGGCACAATTATTTATTCTTCCAGCTCTCCCCTGCAGCTCCAATCTTATAGTGAATCCTGACACTCCCTGAAGTTCAGTAGCTCCTGATGAACTTCTGAATGATACTTAGTGGTCAGTTGTATGGTTGGTCTCAATGTAGTACTTAATAGGAAAACTACAGTACCCAAAAAAGCATAACAAGTAGAATTCGTGAACCAGATTTTAAACCCAAACATCTATGCCCTTGAAAAGAAGTTAACAAGAATCAACATTAATGAATACATTTAACCTTCTGTGGAAATATTCTCTGGAAATAATCTGCCTAATAGATGATTTATAAATGTGTTGATAGTCTTTAATCTCAGTATGAGGTTTAAAGTTCTTCTCTAGCAAGGAAGGCATAAAGTCAAAATATGACTAATCTAAGAGAAGCTCTACTCTTTAAAACTAACCTCTTGGTGATAAGGGAGTAAAGTAATGACAGTTTTTAGAGACCAGAAAATAACAAACATTTACCACTGCCTCAACCATGGCTGGGGAGAACTTTCTCTGATTAAAATGCCTATCAGAATTATTCAGAAATAAATATCACTAGAACACAGAAGAGCAGTTTATTGAGTATCAGAAGTCCATATCTTAATGTAAATCCCATATAAGAACATCCAGTTGTTTTTGTTATAATTCTGAGATTTATAATCTGTTCTCTGGGTGGAGTTGGCTACTAGAAGACAATGCCCTGGATATTATTAGGTTTCCCATGGCAAACTTCTAAATTAGTTCCATTGTTGGTAAATAATTCTCAGAAAGAGAAGAGGGAATTGATCCCCTGAGATTTGGTCACTCCTAGAATGAACCGTAAATGGAATTTCTGGATTTATAAATTTGGGATTGATGGTAAACACATCAAGGTACAAATCTAAACCTTGCCTTAGTGGTTTTGCTCCCTTACCTCTTTATAACAATATCATATCTTGTACAATGCAATGACTAAAGATTCATGGAATCTAATATCTTAACTGGACGCAGTTAAGACTACTCTGAGTCTCAGTCTTCTTATCTGTACATGAAAAGGTTAGACAAGATAATTTCTACAACCCCTTCTAGTTTTAGAATTATTCCAGACTCTAAAGATTATTTTAAACAGTATTTCAGTAAGGAGCCTTGTTTCAAAATAAATTTATAATAAGCCATGTAGGAGGGTAAGAGGTACTATGAAATCAAAATCAATCATAGGATACCATAACTGAAAAAATGATGAGACTCTTTGACTAAACACTATTGTTTGGTTTTCTAATTTAATCTTTAGTCTTTTAAATATTCAATTCAGACCTACAGCTTGCATGTTATAATGGGAAATAAAGAAATGAGAAAGACTGTGAATGAAGAAGAGAATTAGACTTAATGGTGCAAATAGATACAATACAAATGCTAACTGCCTTAAAGGAATTTGGAGGATGGATAGTAAATAAAGTGCTAAATAGTTCTGAGAGAAGGGAGTTATTCTAGTCAGAGAAATCAAGAATGACTAAATAGGGAAAGTATCATTTGAGCTGAGTCTTACAACACCAGTGAAAGTCTTGCTAGACATCAATAAGAGTAGCCGATCTCAAACAAGGTGAAGTGGGGACCAAAGGGAGGCCCAAACTTTACCTGTACGATGACCACTTGTATACCTAATCCTGTATTGTACCCCACATCTTTAAAATAAAATAAAAATTTTAAAAAGTCTTGCTAGAGAATGAATCCAAATCTTTTTTCTCCATAATCAAATAATTGTTTTAAGCAAGATATGTCATATTAATTACAATTTTACTATTGCTTATTAACTGTGTATCTACTTATAAAATACTTTGTAGCTGTAATATAATATGATTTTTAAAAATGAAAGATAAATAGGATAAAGATAAGTAGTAAAATAAATAAAGTATCAAAGCTTAGTAATTATGCACAGACCTCTGTGGCCCCAGGGTTTTATTTAACTCAATGTTTTCTTGTTTGGATCTCTTGGAGGCTGAGCATTTTTTTCAGTAGTTGGCCAATGGATGACTAAGAAATTGAAAAAAAATTTTTAACAAAATCACTCTATTAAGGTATATTTGGTCATAATGCATAGATTTTAGAATTTGGTTATCATACAATGCATTAAACCTCATTTCATTGCTTTAAACCTGCTGGGCCTTTCATTTTAGTAAGAAAAAATTTAGTTCTGTGCACCAGTAACTAAGTGAGCACTTAATCTCTTACTGTTATACTTTACCTCCCCCAATTTGTTCCATCTCTCTTCCTTTCACACTCTCACAAACCCTTTGTTCTTTTTTTTGAGTAGGAGTCTCACTCTGTTTGCCCAGGCTATGCAGTGTCACACTCATGGCCACCACAGCTTCAACCTGCTGGGCTCAGGCAATCCTTCCACCTCAGCCTTCCAAGTAGCTGGACCACAGGTGTATGCCACCATGCCCAGCTAATTCTTTGATTTATTGTAGAGACAAGGTCTCACCAAGTTGCCTAGGCTGGTTTTGAACCCCTGGACTCAGGCAATCCTCTTGCCTCAGTCTCCTAAAGTGCTAGGATTACAGGCTTGAGCCACCGCACCGGCTCCTTTGTCTACAGAACACTAAGTAATGCCCTTTGTATCTGATCACTGGGCCTAGGCCAATTAGTGTTTTTTTAAAAAATTATTTTTTAAACTACTTTAAGTCTTTGAACCATGAATAAACTACAGATTACTAACCTTTTAATGACTTTGTTTTCCTTAAGTATTTCTTTGTCTTAAGAAGAAATGACAGAGAATCTTATCATTTGCATTTGTTTAGTTCTTACAGTTTATAAAGATCATCTCAATAAACCTGAGATATAGGGTGAGATAATTACCCCATTCACAGATGAGAAAACTGAGGCTCAGAAAGATGGTAAGTGAAAAAAATCAGAACTGGAAATCATGTCTTCCTGAAATCAGAAGACCCATTCCTACCCTTTTGGGTGACCATTTAAAGTGGAAATGCTTTAAACCATAGGGATTCTTTGTGCTCTGGAGAGTGTCTCTAATTTAACTTGTTCAAGAAAATGAAGACCTAATCTCCATGGCTACCTTCTTGCCTGAGTCACCACATATAGCCACCTAGGTTGTATACTGTGTATCTTTAGGAGACACCGTTCACACAGTCTGCAATGTAAATGGTGGCTGACTCTGGAGTCTTGCAGTGTCCTGGCCCTGTTCACGGTTTTCCTAAATACCTACTTACGAGGCCCAAACTAGAACTCCTATATTTTGTTCTTGGGTCACACAGTAACAGCACAATAATCCCTCAATTGGTCATGCTAGTAGAGAAGACAATGGCACGGGGAATGAAAAATTATACATAGCTAGCTTTAGATCTGTGAATTTTTTTTTTTTTTCTTTTTTTGAGTTGGAGTCTTACTCTGTCACCCAGACTGGAGTGCAGTGGCCACTCCCGGCCACCGCAGACTCTACCTGCTAGGCTCTGGCGATCCTTCCACCTCAGCCTTCCAAGTAGCCGGAACTACAGACGCGCGCTACCATGCCCAGCTAGTTTTTGATTTATTGTAGAGATGAGGTCTCACCAAGTTGCCTGGGCTGGTCTTGAACCCGTGGGCTCAGGAAATCCACTCACCTCAGCCTCCCCAAGTGCTGCGATTATAGACTGAGCCACCGAACCCGGACAACTGGGCCTTTTAAATAGGAAGAATGAGGGATGGGGAGAGAGATGAGCTCAACAGAGTCAAGGAGGTGAAAAATTACCAAAAGTGAGGAGAGGGTTATCTATGTGAAGCTGGGTTTATTATGAAGGATAACAGAATATGCCACCCCAAAACATATCATTTTGGCACAAGTA